>WHYT01015897.1:6641-35978 GCA_009806455.1 Tetrax tetrax
TTCACTGACCTTGGTGTTTGCAGCTGTTTCTCTCACAAGAAAAGTTCATTCTTCACAACAGGCTGGCAGAAGCCTCAAAAAGCCTCTCAGGATCTCTTCACGTTATTCATCCCATCTCATCTCCTCTCCACCTCTTGCAGCCAGACTGGGGTGAGTTGGGCCCAGTCGGCCGCCTGGCGAGAGGCCAGAGGGTGAGGCCTGCAAGGCCCCGGAGGCCTGCGCCTCCCCCTCTTGGCCTCTGCCCTTGCTCAGCTTCGTCACATCTTCTCTTCTCTTTTTTTTTCTGTTTTCCCCTTCTTAAATACGTTATCGCAGAGGCGCTATCACGGGACATTCTGCTCCCAATCGGCTCGGCCTTGGCCAGCAGTGGGTCCGCCCTAGGCCCGGCCAAGTCCACTGAACAAAGGGGAGCGACTTCTAGCAGTTTCCTATAGAAGCTACCACCTTAGGCCCCCCTCACTAAGCAAAACCACAACAATGGATGTGCAGATATTCTGCGTATGTAATCACCGTCACTGCCTGCCATTGTAGAAGTAGAACTCTAAAATAAAATATAAAAAAATCTTCACTACAATGTAAAAAAAATAAAAGTCATTAGGACTGCCTTATCATCTCTCGGTGATTGAAAGTTCTAGGCTTGCATGACAGACTATTGCTCTAATATTTCTAGACTAGATAAAATAAACATTTATTTGAATATTAATTTCATTTTTAGTCCTCCAGCATCAATGGTGGTAAAAAAGAAGTGAAGCTTTCTGTCTCATGGTCATCCCTTCACAGATCAGATCAGCATATTGTGCTGTGGAAATTCAGAAAATATTAGTTCAAAATACTTTTGCACAACTTTGCCTGAAAAGATCATCTCCATTCCCTAAAGAATTTTGCAACAGATAACATATATGTGAAAGTCAATCTATAGCTCTGCCCCAGAACAGAGTTGATGTCTTAGTCTAATCTGCCAGTGGAGGCAGTTTAGAGAAGGATGACAGACTTTACACGAAAGCAGCCAAAGAGCACATCTAGTTTGGGAATAGTCACCTCCAGCAAAAATGGTGAACTTAGAAAATGGGTAGATGCAGAAAAACAAAAAAAAAAAAAGCAAAGGTCCTTGAATAATTTTCAATAGTTCAATAAAACTCATCTCCCAAATGATTCTTTCTCATCACATTAAAGAACAAGAAGATTCACTAAAACTTCTTTCATGTTATTTTAATAAAGCAAGCCTTCTGAAAGAGGTCATGACATAAAAATAGCTGCTATAGATCTTGTGAATACCATAAAATGGAGGTAGGAGAAATACAATACATACCTTGCAAAGATACTTCTTGAAATGTAGGGAGCAAATTATTGGATTAAGAGAAGTTAAGAAAGTGAAGATTTAGAAATTTGAAGATATAAAATATGATTGAAACTAAAAAAAAAAAAGTGTTGTTTAAAAGGTTTTTGTGCTTTTGTTGTGTTTTCTTTGTCCATAATTTAGCAATTCCTAGGTCCTGAGAATTTGTGCAAAGACCTTGTTTTGTTTTCAAAGCTTACTTCCTCTATGATTAAACAACCTATTGACCCAAACATGTAAGACTGAACAATTGGTCATAGCAAGTGGAATTTATCCATTGACCAAATTATCTACCAGTGTTCACTGTGAACTGTTGATTGAATTTCACTTATGCCAAGTGAAAGGATTTTTCCGTAGCAGAAACTTAATTCTTATAGACATGAAAATAGACTAGCAAAGAGTGTTGTGTTTTGGGGCTTATATACTTGGTAGAAAGACGGAATTTGATGGTTTCCATAGTAACATTTTGGGACAGCAGGCCAAGCAGGAACGCCTTGCTCACCCACCTATGCTTTTAACACAATTCTACCTTCCACACCACTGGCACAGAACATATACAGGCACAGAGATGTGAAATCAAGTTGTAGGTAAGTACATGTGGAAAAAACCAAACCAATAAAACCCAAACCCAACCCAGTCTAACAGAGCTAGATACAGATGATCAATATCTTGTCAAGGCGAACAATGTCATATAAGCTGATTTACTTTCCGAATGATACGTATTCCCCCATCATTTAATAATAACTCGGAAATTTGGAATTTTCTCTTCCTGATTATAGGTAACATACAGATTCAAGGGAAAGAACTAATGCAAAGAGAATGTTAATTCCAATTAGCTGTTAAGTGCTTGCTTTTTTTTTTTTTTTGTATCTTTGTGTTGATACTGGGCAGAAGCTAGCTAGAGCTTCTTTGCTTCTATGGGGTTTTGCAAAGTCATACTTTCAAACACTGGCTCCAGCAGAAGCTAGGAGCTAATCTTTGAGAGAGATCTCTTTCCCTACCCTGGCTGCCAGAAGTCAAACAGAACCTTTAATCCTCATTTCAAACTTGCCTCTGAGATTCCCAAAGTTATTTTTGATTGCAGGCATCCAAAGTGTTTTCTTGGATTGTTGCATAGTCTTTTGTAAGAAGGTTTTTCCTTTGAAAAAGAAGAGGCCGTGTTTTAAAATCTTACATGACATTCTAATATCAGTTGTGCATTGCACATCCAGACATGTTTTTTAGTCTTTTTGGTTTCAAAACAGAAAGATTTTGTTCAGTTCTTCAACTGTGTAGATCTATACTGTTAATGTCAGTATGATACTGGCTCACATTCTGAACTGTTGGTTTCTGTTTTTACACTGGACTCCTCTGTGGTAAGCAATAAAATCAAATTATGATATTTGCTTTCTTCTTTCATACTGTTTGGGCAGAGAAAAAGGCAGAATATATCCAAAATGACAGCATTTATTCATCAATCCGTTTGTCACAATTGTTAGTTTTCTAACTTGTGCACATACTCAGTGCACCACTTCTAAATCTGCACAGACTGTACTGATTCAAAGAACATATTTTAGAAGAGTTGCACTCCCACTTAAAGTGCATCTTAGCACATTACTGTAGAATGTGAAGAGTGCTCAATCACTTCTATAAACTCATACTCCAGGGATTCATACCGACTGTAGAGTGAACACTTCTTTCAGCAGTTTTTTAAACTGAGTTTCACTCAGATCAACAAAACTGAAAGCATAGTGTGGTAAGAATCATTTATTTCCATCTCAGAGGTGATTTGCCTTGTGAAAAAAAAAAAAAAAAAAAAAAAAAAAAAGACATTAATTCAAGGAAGTTCTCTGTCTGGCATAGCATTTTTATAAAATATTGAGTGTGCACTGATTTTTCATGTGAAAGTAGTCAAGCCTGAGTGCCTCTGGCCAACTGATTTGCAATGAACTTTCTGGAAAATGTCCAGAATTATATTTAGAGGTTATAGCTCAAAGGTGACATTTCTTTCCTTTGTAAATACCAGCATTATGCCTATGCAGTGAATTAGAGGACTAGTTTTTCACTATCAGAAAATTTTATAAATGATGCATCATGAACAGGGACAGTATTTACCACTGTTCAAATTTTCAGAGCTCAGTAAAAAAAAATATATGAAAAATGCTTATAACTTTTTGAATATTTTATCTTTCATTTGTCTTTTATCCAAAGAATGTAGTTGTAAACAGCATTATCTACTATATTATTACCATATAACAGACATTATACTCCCTCTTTGTAAATAGATAAAGACATAGACATATTCAGCGACATGAAAAAGCATATGATTATCTGTCAAAATTAATTACCTATTTTACCTATTGCTGATAAAGTCCAGACTTCAAAGAAAGCTGAACTCTTGTTTCACTGTTTCCTTAAAGTCTCTCTTAAACCAATCAAACAGGTCTTCACATGTGAAAATGGTCAAAACCAGAACTGCAATCAGCTTCCAGTCCAGGAAGAACACACATGGTCAGAACATAACATTAAGATACATAATTTTTGTCATTAAATTCCTATTTTTTTTCTATTGATGATTTTCATGAGCTTCCATGTCTTTTTTTTCATCAGCTAGGATGAGCATTTGGCCACCGGTTCTTCAGATGTAGTTAAATGACTTCAGATCAATTCTGAAACATTTTGCAGTTGTAAATTACAGACACTCTTTCTAGAAGTATTAGAAATTATGCTAATGAAACAGACCAAAACTTTCTTAAACAGTACTAAACTGAAGTGAAGAGAGAAAACATCACCTAACGAAAAAGCCTGTTACATCTCAGAGCAGGCAGCTGTAAAGCACCTGTGAATTGCTAGAGGCATGGAGACACTGCAAAAGATTGATGTTATTCAGTCTGTCTTTAGACAAAATGATTTTGTTTATTTCAGCACATAAAAAAAAGCTAAACTGACAGCATTTACGTAAGAAAATCTTTACCATCTCAAAAACTATCCTTCTCACTCATCCTTTTCCCATAAGGGACTGTTATATTTGGACAGAAGATCTAAGGGTCCTTACAATTTTTAAAATTCCTTAAAATTCTGATCTGCTCACCTATAATCACCACCTCTGTGGTCACTACTAAAAAGTCTCCTTCTCTACTCTGTAACTCTTAATACCAAATTACTTACTCCTTATTTGCACTGATTTGAAAGAAGGGAGTGTCAGGGTTGATGGATCTAAAAGAGGGAGTAAATAGCCTTTAACAAAATTTTCAAACATGTAAAGAATATAAACATAAAGTAATGACAACTTCTTCAGAGTTCTACAGGGCAATATACCATATCAAGAACACTACAGTAAAGTTAGAAATAGATTATTTAAACAAACCAGTTTATCTCCCTCCAAAATAAACTCAAATTCCCAAACCCCAGATACTATGGCAAAACATTCGCCTAAAATGAAAACTTCATTACAGAGAGCAATATGTGCTAAGAAGTTCTTTACTACAGCTAATATATATGCAAGCATAACTGCTAACCTGAGTGTCTGACATAAAGTTGAAGAAGCAATTAGTTGCTTTAGGTGCTGTGAGTAACTGTGCTTTTTAAGCACTTCCTTTATTTTCTTAAAGATAATTTCTTGGGACTCTGGGATTAGCACTCTTAAAGTTGTTTACTAACACTCACTACGGAGAGCAAATACGTTCCTTACACAAATCTATATAGCTACCTTTATTATCCCTTGCCCCTTCTACAGTGATGTTCTTCAAAGTTTCATAGAAGAATAAGGTTATTGGTTGAAAAGTAGTCTTTAATTACAGTATCTGAAATATGTAACTGAAAGTATCTTTACTAAACTAAACTCTATCTGTTTATTGAAATTACGAGAATCTCACTCTCTCTTCAGTGAATGAACGCTCTGTCATTTAAAATATACTTTTCTATGAAATGGCTGAAATCACATTGATTTATATGAGACAACTCATTCATTCAAATACCTTGGTGAGTCTAGACATCAACTACATACAGCCTCTTCCTAGATTGCGTTGGGAACAATTTTAGCTGAACTTGCATCAAGCCCCTATTTAGGAAGCTTTTCCCTTTCAACTAAGAAAAACAAATTATATCTGCACCTAATTTGAAAGGAAAGGACGATTCTCAGTAAGCATGAAAAGCAAAATAATTCTTTATCCCTTTCACAACATGGGCAATTATGTTTGTATTTCTATAGTTACCAGGCAATCACCAGGCTGATTTACTTTCAGGTCAGTTTTAGAATTTTTAACTTTAAAGTTTTACACTCAGTTTTTTCGTCACTTTTTCATCCAAGAAGTCTTTCCTCAGTGGAAGGAAACATTCATATCATTGCCGTAATGTTTTCTTTCTTCTCTACTGGACCTTCATGGTTATGATCCTGTCCTAGGGTCTAAAGGGTGCAATCTGAATACACTCGAGGAAGTGGACATTTAAGTACTGCTCTTATTTTCGAGAAAAAAATCTCTAACAACTAGGCTATTATATAAAAGTCCAGAATCACATCCTTCCCTGCCAGCACCTAAAAGTTAAGACAGATTTAAAATGCTTTTATGAGGAAATCAATCCTGTCGGTCTGTGCTAGAGGTGATTTATCATTCCCTACCACAGACTGAGCCCCAAAACAGTGAACAAAATTAAAAGAATACTATTTTCAAATCTCAATGATGTGGAAAACTGACATACATGTCAAGATTCCTAGTATTACTGAGACTGTGGCTGTTCTGAGCATGTTTCTGAAACACTGTTAAGTTGAAAAAAAGAACTTAGTTACGACATCCAAGTTTGTATAAAATTGTATCAGAATAAAGAGTTTGTGGGCTCATAGTCTCAGTATCAGGTACTTGAATCATGTCTCAGTCTCACTTTAAGTACTAAAAATCTTTACAGGATGTTGAAACTACCTCAATCTATTCATTATTCATAATTTAGTTACTTATATTTTTCCTGTATTTCGGGGGTCTTTCTTAGATTTAACTTTTTAGTACCATCACATTCCTGGTCTTCTAATTGTGGCATATTGTCTGAAGAGAGGAATGAAGACCTACTTTAATTAAATTGAAAATAATACTATAAAAATTCAGTTTCCTTTTCCATAGTAAATGTATTGAGAACCTAATTAACATGAAAACAGTCTGTTTTCAAGATAAAATAGAGAATGTCTTGTGAACCAAAACCATCATTTAGTTAAAATGCAAATTACAAGGGCATGATTTTAAAGGTATCATACGTTTTATTTCTAGAGACTAAGGGTAGAGATTAGATCATATTAAAGTGCACAAAAATGATGCAGTGTTCAGTACTTTCTCCTGTGTTCAGAGTCTTTTAATCCATGCTTATCCTTAAAGATAGCAATAATGAGAAATGTGATAATCATAAAACTTACTGTTTAAAAATTACACCTTCTTATTCAGTGCACTAATTTTGGGATTATATCTGCTTATTTTAATGACAAAAAAACCAAATCTTTTACTGCTTCTTACTCTTTTTGGCACTGAAATGTTAGAACAGAAAAGAGAAATTTAATTTTATTCTATCATGGTTATCATTAAAATTGTAAACTGAATTTTAGTTATAGGATTTCTTTTACTAGTTACCAGGCTCACATCAGGAATGGAGAGAAATGTAGTCCTTTTAAAGCTGAATAAAACGTTTTGATAAAACTAAAGGCAATCGGGGAAGATATTATTTGTTAAAAATACAGCTCAATAAATACCAAGTGTCTTCAGATTCTTCCACATCTACTCCACAAATATCTCAGTAAAGCATGTTTCACAACACTGTCTTCCATAAGAATGTGATGTTAAATCTTTCATAGTTTGAAGATGGAGTGACAATCAGCAAAAAATCCTGCGCTGTATGAAAGCCTACTCAATAATGTTAATAACACACATTAAAGAAAAACTTAAATAAAACATAAAGCTGGTACTTTTTGCACTTGAATCCAACAGTGTGTGAACAACATAAAGCACCCATTTCCTCTCCAGTTAAATGTGTCATTGTTTATGAAATAAGAAAAGGAAAAAAAAAATGAGTAACAATGAGTATCTGTAGTTAGAATATGGAAAATAAGGAATACTTTATGTAAGTGCCTTTTTAGGAGGGACTGTATATAGGCAGCAAATAGCTTTTCAAATTTACTGGAACACGTACAAAATTACCCATCTTCATGGAAAGAATATTATGCTGCTCAATAGATGAGCTGTTTAGTCTTGTGCTGCATCCCAAAGAAATCAGCTAAGGGTCTCTGTAAGCATCATTGTGTTTTGGTTTTATTTGTTTGTTTCTGGAATGCAGCCGTGTGCTTTTTAAAGTGTTGTATCAGTTCTGCAATTAGTTTTCGCTTTGGAAGTGCTGCTGCAAATAACAAGAGGATTTGCTGTCTGCCTTAGCCAATCCTATTCGGGAAACAACTTCAGTTCATTGGAACTTGATACTGGTTACAACGCATGAAATAGGATTCTGTTTCTACATTGCTTTCATTGTTTCTGCCTATATGAGTAAAGAAAATAGGTTACACTGTGAAAATAGCCAGTTACATATCAATGAATTTTCTCCAAGGCACAAAGATAATCCTGAAAAGCCTTCATTTCTTATGACCTGGCAAAAGATCAAAAGCATTTCGTATACGTGTGTGTGGTACCTCGGTGCTCAAAAGCATTCAAAAACGTACTTGATCAACTCAATGTGTTTGTGTCTTGTCTCATAGTAGCAGACTGAATTCATAAATTGTATTTAGTTACGAATAATGTTTTTTTGTGTGATACATATCTACAGATTCTCTCTCAGATATGGGTAGTGATTCACCACGGAATCTTATCTCTCAATCACAGAGTTGCTAATAGGCCAGTCAAGTCGAAGTGATGACAATTCTATTTCCGAAGAGCCATTTTCAGAAGGGGCTTTGATGGAGAAAGACTGAATTTGAAAGAAAACCTGGAGGACTGTAAGGAAGAAACAGGATATAAAAATTATCCACCATCTCTACAAGACATTATTTGAAAAGTGTAGTGAATGAAGCTGAAGGCCCCCAGGAAAAACTCTAAAGGGATTCAGCTGAGGAGAAAAGGAGTTATTGATCTTAGTGTAAGCAGTGCAAGTGTTGATTTCCTTTTTTCTTCATCCATACCTTTTCTAATGAACATTTATACGTAGGACAGACTATTACATATTATACACTTATATCACATACATATGTGATATGTTTATACCAGTGAATATATATATATATATGTGCATGTATAATCATTACGTCACATCAGCAAAGGAATCTAAAAACAAGGTATTGAGGATTTTAAAAATCTTCTGATTCTTTGCATTGTATACCATCATAGAAGCTGTGTGAACTGAAAGAGAGCTGCTGCTGCAGGGCCAAGGGGATGAAATGTCTTTTGCTGTCAGGGCAACCCAGAAAGCTCTCACAACCTTCAGGGCAGTGCAGAGCCTACCTATAAACCCCCAAATTCCTAAAGCAGTATATGATTTTTGCCTTACAGTTATATAAGGCTTTTTACTTTCTTGAAAAAACATACGCTCTTGGAAAGCAGATTTATTTATCTGAGAAGAAGACAACAGGCTATTCTTTCTGATTTGGCAGGCTTTTAAAAAAAGAATATTTTTACTTTACTGAGTGAAAGAGTAGTGAAGTGTTAACTTCAGACTTAAAGGAAGGCTGTCACTAGCAAAACCACTCCTCCTGACCTTATTTTTTCCTTCATGCAGATCACCCAGTGCTATCATGGCCCAATTATACTTCACTTGTGAGATCTGACAGAATTACAGCACTTGATGACAAGATTGCACTCTGTATTTTTTCTCTAATTAGCGTGTATCAAAGTATCCAGAGTCCTTTTGATTTCATACTTTGACTGATGATAAGTCCACATACGTACCTTACTGAGGATCAATTCCTCTTAGTCTGTATGTCATATCACTAACCGTAACCACAAGGTCAGTAGTTTCTGCTGCAATGCTTCCAGACTTTTTTCCTTCTGTACTTGTTCAGAATGAAGGTGATTAGATTGAACACACTTACACGACTTCACCTATCTTTGGTATTGTATTTGGAACAATACAGCTTTATAGTTTTCTCGAAGATTGTAGGCCATCACTTTCTTCAGATATGACTGGATAGCAACCTTTTATTTTTGTATTAAATCAAGATTTAAATGAAAGAGAGGATGAAATAGGGCAAATCCTCAATTTGTCACTACATTTGAAATTCCACTAGTATTACAGAGTTATCTTCTGATAATTTACCTTACTTAAACCAGATGGAAAAATAAATTTTAAAATCAACCATTTTCTTTTACTTTCTTGATTTTGCATATACTCATACATATTGAATAACAGTTCATATAGGAATGATAAGGTCCCTATGGTTTTATGATCAATATAGAAGACTCAAAATTTATAAAGAATAGGGTCAAAAGGAAAATTTACTTAGTTTTTTCAGCCCTTCTCCTTTAAGTAATACTTCTACATGTTCCTCTGCCAAAATAATTGCAACTGAGTCAAGTCAAAATTACTCCTTTGATTTAAAATAAAATGTTTTGTTTCTTTTTTAGATTCTTTAACTCCTTTATTTAACTTTTATTTTTATTCATAAAATATATTTTAGAAAAGCCTAAAAAATCAATTTTGAAAATGAAAAGATAACAGATTTCAAGATAAAATTTGAAATAGGTTTTGCAATGTGTGACTGGCACCTAAAAATCTCAATTTCAATGAGTACAGGGGAAAAAAATGTGACCTTTTTCACAGTGGGATTGCCTACTCACTGCTACACCAGGATGAATAAAGTAGATAAGGCTTTTAAAAGTATCTAGCAGAATCAGCCAGCATCCGTAAATTGGAAGTAACCAGAGAAGCAAACACAGGAACACACAGGATGTCCAGCAACCTCCTACAAGTTATCCCCAAAGCAACAGTCTTTGAAATCTGATTCAGTCACTTTCTCCCTGTTGGTAAGAGAAATGTGGGCTCTCATTGAGTGTAAACCTAAGCAGGCATACAGGAAGAGGAAAATGAGTTGAGATTACTAATGACATGCAGAAAAAATATACCATGAATATATAAGGAAAAATCAGAACAGGTGAGCACCAAGTGAAGAACAGTTTACTGTTGTTGCTTATTTCTGAGACTCTATGGAGGATGACTAATTTTTGAAATAGTAGAGAAGGAAAAAAATAATACCTTTCTTTTAAAATAGGTAAGAGAGTTGAAAGGGAAGAAGAAAGATTCTGTGCAATTATAGTCCAGAGAACCAAATTTCAATTCCTAGAAAAATAGAAGCACAATTTATTTCTGTAAACAGCTGTTAGATAACAAGCAGACTAGTCAAAGTCAGTATTTGTATCAAAATAAATCAAGTCAGACCAATCTACTTTCTTTTTACAATATCATAACATGAGAGGTTTTGTAGACAGGAAAGATATCATTTATCTTGATTTTAATAAGGCTTTTGACACTGTCTCAGAGACATTCTCATAAACAATCATTGGACGTTTTAAGAACAAGGTAGACAAACATCAGTCAGCGGTGACACAGATATAGCTCATTTCAGTTTGGACATGGGCTGATCTTCTGAAGCCACTTTCATTTCAGTGATTTTAAGTAAAATCAGCTACCCACAGTATTTTATATTTATTACTACTCTACTAGATTCTTGCTTTGCTTATTCAGTAATCATGTGTATTTGAAAATCAGTACTTGAGCCTCAAAAATCCTGAGAATTGAAGTCCAATACATTAAAAAGCTAAGTGGTTTAAATTGCCTTTTAATTGCTTAGTCAGACAAACACACTTGCCACAACAATCAGAAGGATCAGTTGGTTTTTTTGGTTTTTTGGGGTTTTTTTTAATTGAAATAAAAGCCCCACGATTCCTTGAAATGGGGCTTTAAAAAAAACCACTATATCAAAAAGGGTAGATGAAAATCAGTTTGTGCTGGAAATATTGTCACATACTAGTGAAATATCAAGGGAACACCCTGTATCGATAACATTCAAGTTTCTTACACTATTAAAAAAGGGCCAGGACTTCAAAAATTCAGCCATATGTTTAGGACAGAAATCTGACATTGGGAAAGGAAAATGAGAAATAAGACAGCTGGCTTGTCGATTAATATTCATGTCAAAGACAGAATTCTCACTAAGTTATTTTTGGTAGGAAATGTTAGTTAATTGAAATGACTTGTGGAAAGGGTTTATCTCTTTTGGGGGGGGGTGATAAATTTATTGGTTTTTCAGAAAGTGGGAAAAGAAGACTTAGAAGCTATTAAAATGACTCATTTTGACCTTTACTTAAAGTAAGAATTTGAGCTTGGAGAGATAAAATTCCTCTTCTTTAAAATGTATGTTGCTCCTGAGGTGAGGACGGCAGTTAAAAGGCATATGTGACCCTTACAAAAAAAAATTACTTTTCAACATGATTTACTTTTCCAAGCTCAAGAACTCTTGCTGTATTGAAAACCAGTTTCTTATTATCTGTTACACTCAACAGCTATCATTGCCACAGAAAATCAGAAAGGCCCTTCTGCCCTGCCTTCCTTCAAGGAGCATTTGAAGTAGAGGCCTTTACGGCCTTTCAAGAACACTAAGCACTCTTGTCAGACTGACACTTATTGTTTAATTACCACGGAAAGACAGGAGTTATATAGCTGCTTTCTTATTATTAGGACATAATTATAACTGAATATCTGCAAGGACTATAACTTTAAATGGGATAAAAGTATAAACTACTCTGTTTTAAATTTGTCAGGATTGAAAAGTTGAATGTTATTACAACTTGAATACTAGGTTGCACTGCGTAACATGAGAAAAAGCTGTGCACAATGGTTTTACTGTACTAAAATGAAAAGGACATTCCTGAAGTATATTTTGAAATAAACAATTAAATGACAGTTTTGCTACATTAGTTTTGATAAACTCGTGTTTTCACTGAAATTGATCTTAAAGGTAGGGCTACTCAAACAGAAAAATTTCCTGGCCTTGATCTGAACTCCTTTCACCAGGTCTGGAAACCTTTTAGGAGAAATGTGTCAAAGAAGACTCAGGGAAACCTAATCTCGCTCCTACATTCACCACGGAGGACAAAACCATGAAGAAACTCTGGCAACTAACAGCTCAGAGGAGGTGTTTAGTTGCTACTTCCCAAGTACCAAGAGACAAACTCTGTGAGTACTTTTTCTGCATGTCATTGAAGCATAAAATTAAGTAGGCTACCATGAGCATGTTTTTAAATCAAAATAACAGATGGGAAGAGCCCACAGTACCAGACCCAACACTTAGCTATTAAGCAGATCCAAGAGCATCCCTTGAAGCCACAGCAAGGGCTAGCCGAAAGAGTTAACTTATTCTTTTCTCATTGTCCAACCAGTGACTAAAAGTAACCTGATTGTGTGGGAAATGGACACCACACCATAGCTGGGGCCTGACCTCAGGCAGAGTATGGTGGCAAGTCTCAGCTGTGAAGAGGTAGCTGGTACGAGGGCTTGATTATGTGACAGTTCCCCATACTGTACCCAAAAATATCTATGCACTGGTGTGGCAGCTCAGACAAGAAGCACACACTCTGTCAGGCTGTTTTGTGAGACAGATGAAGGGATCCAGCAGTCAGTGCCTTCTGGATGGGACACGCTAGTTGCCAGTAGAGACATATGCTCATGGTGACTGGCTGCGATCTCAACTGAGGAGTGAGTGGCACTGATGTGTCAGCAGGCAATGTTGCCTTTGTGACTAACAGCAAATATGTGCCTGCTGTCCTCTAATTTGAGTACAGGAAGAATAGTTGTTCAAGATGCTTGCTGAGCCAAGAGCTAAGACTCAGATCTTGGCCAACACGCGAGGTTAACATAACTTACTTTTATTCTTTACATTGGCCCAAGCCATAGATCATCTTGTCATCATCCAGGAAAAAAAAAATAATCTTGATTTGTGTCTTAAAAGTTTATTTTCCTTTCTATTTTATTTTTCTAAAATTAATTTTGAAACATGTGAATACTAAACCTAGCTACATCTTTGCATTTACTAGCCCAATGCAGATTTTTGCTTTTTCGTTCTGCATTTATCCATATTCTTCACTTAATTACACAGATATTTAAAACTGTCACTTCTTTTCTCTTGCAAAGCTGGACTGTTTTGAGCTGAAGATTCCACATAAATAGGAGCTTGTAACAGAACTTGAACTAACGAGCACTGAACTTGCATGTCACTTCTGGAATGTGGAGAAACACAAAGAAGCTAAAAATGCTTTCACTGGAAGCTAAAAATGACTATTCTTCCATGTCTGTTCCTAAGCAGCTAGTAACAGACTGAGCAGAAAAAGCTGGTGTACTGAACGTGGGACAAGAGAACTTACAACTTCTGAAAAGCTGTCAGTTTTTTGTCATTTTTAGCAGAGCGAGAATTATTTCAGCTACAGTTAAAAAAAAAAATGTTTGGGGGAAAAAAAAAACAAAGCACCAAACCCAAAACACTAAAAGCAAAAGGAAAAGCCTGGGAGCTACCTAAATTTAAAGTTGTTTGACTTGGAAATTGTAGTGCAGTTTCTGCATACAAAGTAAATTTTAATAAATAAGAAGAAAAAAAACTTTTTCATAATCTGAGATGTTTACAAGATTCATTCCTGAACAAATCAAACTAAAGAAATAAGTCTGATCATTTAGCAGATCTGGATGGATAATTTTGTTTAGAGAGAGCGATAATATAAACATTCCAGACAATAAATCAGAAATTTAATTCAGTTGTTATCTGTTAGATTCTGTTTGTTACTTCTGTAACACTTTTTCTAGTGGCTGCTTTTTTAAGTCCAGTAATAACAGAAGACTTACAAACACTTAGAGATATAATCCCTTACCCTAATATTTGCAATGGAAATAACTGACACAGTTGTTTAAAAAAGCTTCCTGTGGATTAAATGACAGAAAAAAAAAGAAGCCTTAAATTGTACTCATACAGATCTCTGCCACTAAAACAATAAGGTATGTCAAATTATACTCTAGGTTTTACAAAACAACCATATCTATTTGTATGTCCAAATTCAATACACCTCAAGGCAATACAAATATATGTTTTTATACATAACCTTTACTGCAAAATCAGCTTCTAAATGTCATAATATGATCTAAATTTCCTGTTTCTCTCTTTGTATTTTAGTCATTTCTGACTGCTGTGAAGCCTCAGAAATACTGTTTTTTTTGTGCTTCCTACCTATGTAAAATTGACATATCCAAACCAGGAGACAGGATGGATCTCAAATTACATGTGATTGAGTTACCAATTACGAGCTATTTAATTTTTTAATGTAATTCAAGAAAGGAAAAATTCTAGCTGTTCTCTGCAAGCTAGGGAATTGTTTATCAATCACTGAAAAACATCAAGCAATTTCTAGAACAGACAATTTTTCTAGAAGGCAGTTTTCAAATGAGCTATGCTTAGATTTTGCTCAACTGATCAATAAAATAATTGTTCAAGTCCAGACATCCACGGGATTGTGAATGAGGTCCCAGTCTATTGTGTCCTTAATCTACATATGCTTATCCATATAGGCCTGCAGGCGCATCTTCTGTTTCTACAGGATATATTTTAGGAATTTTTTCTCAGCTGTATGCATCAAAGAAAGAACTTGTTCGCGACCCTCTATGCCCTTTTGAACAGACACTGAAGGACTGTCAGCACTCAAGTGACCAAGCCTGCTGACTGCTAATTAGATCACTGCCCAAATCAGCATAAGTACAGCTTTTAGTAAGCTAAAAAAAGTGCCTCAAACTCCACATAAAGTTTTGGTTCTTTGTACAAAGAGAGGAAGAACAAAGAATAAAACTTGGTAAAAAAAGTGCAGACACATACAAAATCAGCAAAGAAAATTGTTCACGTTGCATCCATTAGTATGTGGAGAGCACACGTTATGTACACACAAATACTCTCTCTACAGTTGACTTGGTATGTTTCCTTATAATATTTGTCTTGTGTCCATCGCCTTGGTGAGGGGAAACTCAAACACTGCTGTGTTGTTGGGTTTTTTTTTTTTTATTTTTTATTTATTTGTACACCTGTTAAAGCAAATTTGGAGAAAACAAACCTCACTGGAGCCCCATGGATGCTAATCAGACCTCCCCAGGCCTTCTAGATCTCTATCCTAAATCATTTGAGTTCAGCTCTGATTTTGCACAGTACTTAAATGAAAAGTTAAACAACAACAAAATCATCACCATACTTCTTAAAGAATGAGGGAAAATATAGTTAGCCTGTCAGGAAAATAAACCCTTAGAATACTTAATAGAAGACTCAAAGCTTTGGGAGGCAGTTGTATAAAATATGTACAAGGAATTGTTTAAATTAAAGATGGAAATAAAAAAATATTGTATTCCCTATGTAATCAGTATGCAAAGCTTTCTTTTTTTTTCCCAGCATCTCTGGGACCACTGAACTTTTTTGTGGGCTTGTGCTTAGAATGAGAAGCATCTGAATTTACTAAGCAGATAAGCAGGGTTTCACACATTCTTTATATTCAAATCCCAGCTTTGAACAGGAAGCAGAAACATCAGAAGAGGGTTATAAACATTCCTTTTGCAGTATTACCTAAGAGCAGAGGTGGACCATGACTTAAGTGCAGTTGAGACTCTGATCTCTTTGAAATATAACCATCTCTTAGAGTAAACAAAGGTTGATATGTTTTGTCTGGTAGTGACGACACATCTTTTATTTCAAATTCAGTGATTAACAAGAGAAATTACAAAAGCATTTATTAACTATTAAAATAAGTCTTGCCTATAAATAAATTAGCATGATAGAAAAGGACTGTCACTCCCTAAAGTTAAAGGTTATTAAAATTATATATTTGTTTACATTTATAATAAAATATTAACTTTAACAACATTTTCCAAGGATGTATTTATTTCTGCCTAGCAATAGTCTTTGTTGCTTTCTTTACAGATCTAAAATAAGTACAATTTTTAAATTTCGTATAGGACATGTGACTTTAATCAACATAGCAATAAAAACAGCTTAACAATCATATTAGGGCTTCAGCTTTTCAAACTCCAAGGAATCAGATATATCACATCCACAAATTCCTGATTTATTTTAGAAATGGACAAAGCACCTAACTGAGCCTCAAGAGACCTACCAAGAAATCGTAACTAAATCAGGAACCTCTGCATTAATTTTGCTATTTTGGGCTTCTTTCTCTGTAAAACTTTGAAAAAGTTATTACTTCCTTTGTAAGCTGTTTTATGATCTTCTTAGGAAAATAGCTATACATGAAATAGGCATTACTAACAGATAAGGAATTCCTTCAGACTGATCCTGTTGCAGCCTTTTCTGATAGCAATGGAAACAGGCAAGAATAAAACTTTCAAATTAATAAAAAAAAAATTAGAAAAGAACATTAATTTATTATGGGACTATGCAGTGATTCAGACAAAATACTTATCATTTATATATACTTCCTGTAGTAGTTTGCTAAAAGTGAGATCAAGGAATGTCCAGGTGCAGACTGTCTCTCTTTTTTCTGTGCTTAGTTGGACAGAAAATAATTTTGCTTTATCACCTCAGTGAAATCAAGACTGACATAGTGGTAAACTCTAATGAGATGTTTAAGGGACATCAGGAAGGAACATGCTAAAAGCAACGCAAGAGAGGTAAATGCAGATTTATGAAAGTGAATTATACTTGTGCAGTGGTTCATGGTTGATATTACAAATCACCAGAGTGAACAGAACAAAATAGAAGACAAGAATGTTAAAATATGTAAATTTTCATAATACTTCATTTCTCTAAGTGCTGGGATAAGAACCCATATTGACTGTAAACTGGTCAAAATTTTGCAAAGGTCAGTGAGACAGGAAAAAACTTTTTACCAAAGAGTATACGTTGGCTGAAATACAGCAAAAAGTCCAAACAATTGCTATAAATTTATTAACCCACAGAGGTTTAAATTTACAGACAATTTATGTGTGACTATAAAATAATCTTCTAACTTAGTCAAATTTATAGAAATACGAATCATGAAAGACAGAAAGGTAGTTCACTGCTCAAAGAGCTATTTAAGAAAAATATAGATTTGTTTCTCTCTTACTTTACATTTGGATTATCATTACAGTCAAATTTACACTACCTTCAAATTAATGTAGAGGGATGGTAATTCAAAATAGTAGCATTTTGCACCTTCTTGTACAGGGCAATGATTACAATCTGTGAAATTGCATTTTTATGAGAATTATAAGGCCCAACTCTTTGTTGTAGGTTCTCACAACATATAAATGTAAGTATGTTCCCTTCTGCAAAAAAACAATTACACTAAGTAAGAAAACACTCTGAGGCACACATTGCATTTGCAGTGTTATTCAGACAGCTTGGTCACAAAAGAATCTATAGGAGGCTTAGAGTGCCTGGGGAATCTCTTCCCATACCTATGGGAAGTTGAAATAGTAATGTATGCTCTCTGTGTAGTGTAATCTTACCTGCAAAGCCATACAGGAAACAACAATTTTTCTCCTACTGAGGTTCTTAACAAAACAAATAGTGCAGGCATTTTCTTCTAATAAATCTGACCAAATCTCCCAGAGCTCTCATAAAACAAACAAACAAACAAACAAACAAACAAAAGCAAAAAAAAACCAAAACAAACCACAATCAAGCCCCAAAAAACAAGCCCTGTGCAGTAATATTTCAGAAAGGATGTGGCTTGATTCTTCAATTGCTTGCTTCCTATTTAATCTTTCAAAGTCATTTCAGATGAAGAATCACCTGATAAGCTAGGTTTTTGGGTTTTTTTTAGTCTTGCTCTGGATCTGTATATCATTCAGAAACCAAATTATCAACTGAAAGACTGAGGTATTTATTCCAGTGAGAACAGTTTTTCTGAAGGTGTGAAGCCCTATTGAAAGTCCTACTAAAAACTGTTTCTCCACTGTTATCTTTTATGTAACTGCTTCAATGATTATATCATATATTAAATTAATGAATTATTAAATTTAACACTTTATCCCTCATTCACATACATGTAAGTGTTAATAATGTATTTTCCAAATTATATGTCTATCTTTGATATGTCAATTTTAAAGACATTTGTCTTTCATGTAATGATAGACACACATATAATTTCTTCACTGGTGCAAATCACTGCTTTTTCAGGCTGAAATCTGGGAAAACGTGAATTATTTGAATGACTCTACCAAAATAACAATATCTTTACAATGTAGTTACCTGGTTCAGATTTGGCCTTCACTTAATCTGGAATGGACCTTTGTTCTCTTTAAAGAAAGCAGATAAATGAATGACAGAAAGACACTGGATCTGTAATTTTGAATCATTTTGGAGAATTTGCATAGGATAAGAACCCAGTGTGACAATAATTGTAATCTGTATTTGTCATTAATCTCCTCAGAACAAAACCACTGACTGTAAATATGTGAGAAGATGGCATGGAAAATCATTTTCTTTAATTGGTATCATCAATGACACATTCACAAAACTAATTATTCAAGCTCCTTTCTAAGAAAGAAGTTGAACTTAATTCCAGAAAGCAAAAGTTGCTAAAGAATAATTCATATTAGACTTTTATGTATTGACATAAACCATTACCTAAACAAACTGCAAATTTATTTCAAAACCTTACTTATGCATCATTTTAATGAAGGGATTTTAAGTGATCTTAAAATATTGAAAAGTTCCAAAGCCATCATCAAATTCACTTTGCTGATAGTAAAACTTTTATGTTACTGATTATGGTGACCCATTCTGTAGTTACAGCTGAGACACCCTCTCCCCCTCATCTGACCAGAGTACTACACTACATATATCCTTCAGTTCTAAATTCTGGTCTGAATTTTCAACTATATTAGCTCATGGAATAGGATATTAACACTATTATTCTTCAAATATCCACGCCATAAACTAGTGAGACAAATGACAGCACCCAGCAGCGTCTGATCTATCCGTAGAAAAGATGCAAGCTCTAATGAATTTATTTGTTTTTGTATTTTTACAAGTGGTATTTTTTATGCCGGTGAAGAAAATGTCCATGAAAGCCACACTGTATGTTTGGAACTACGTACTGTGTTCTAGGAAACAAATGAAAGCAAAACAGAGAATGCTCAGAAAAATGTAGCCTCATGTGTGATATAAAATATGTTAGATGTTTTGTGTTCCACAATCGGTATAATAACTTTTTGTCCTAAAACAATTTCCTCAGTGACAAATTATGAAATGGAATACCTCTTAAACTCCTAAAAATTAAACTCACAACAATTAAATGTTTCATTGAGGTTTTTAAATGAGTGTAAGTAACACAAAATGATTTGCCAATACACTTCTAGTGAAGAGTGAAAAGCTTTATTTTGAAAGAATCTAACAGTAAAGAGAAAGGGCTTTATATGTGTTAGGTGTAAAAAGGAAACTAACTGATACAGAACAAATGCTACCAGAATTAGATTCGCATGGCATAACCAAACCTCCATTAGTTCAGGTAGGATGAATTAGACATCATCCAGAAAATACCTTAATGTTTCTTTCAAGGATGAAGTAGGAAAAATACTTGTTACTTAAAATGATTGGTTCCTTCTGGCCTCTTAAGGGGAGAAAAAAAAAAAAAAAAGAGAGAGAGTAACTTGGACAGATATGTATAGAACATGGTTCTTTGCAGTTCAATACGCATTCTTAAAATTAAAAATCAAATGAAGACCAATTCAAGAAATGAGATGAATGTTAGCAGAGTTACTAGTATTTGTATCAATAAAATAGGCCCGCGTGGATAAGCAAGGAGCTCCTGGACCAACTGAAAATAAAGCAGGAAGCCTATAGAAGGTGGAGGCAGAGACATGTAGCCTGGGAGGCTGTGCGAGTGGTCAGGGATCGGGCGAGGAAGGCTAAAGCCCTGACAGAATAGAATTTGGCCAGGGATATAAAAAGCAACAAGAAAGGCTTCTGTAGGTATGTAGGGGACAAAAGGAAGTCCAAGGAGAATGTAGGCCCCCTCCAGAAGGAAACCGGTGTTCTGGTTACCCGGAACATGGAGAAGGCTGAGGTACTCAATAACTTTTTTGCCTCAGTCTTCACCAATAAGGGCTCTTGTCTCACCACCCAAGCTGTGGAAGGCACAGGCAGGGAGTGCCTGGATGAAGAATCGCCCACTGTACTGGAAGAGCAGGTTCGGGAACATCTGAGGAACCTGAAGATGCACGAGTCCATGGGACCTGATGAGATCCATCCACGGGTCCTCAGGGAAATGGCAGATGAAGTTGCCGAGCATCTGGCCATAGTATTTGAGAAGTCATAGCAGTCTGGTGAGATCCCTGATTAGTGGAAGAGAGGGAACAGAACCCCCATTTTTGAAAAAGGGAACAAGAAAGACCCAGGCAACTACAGGCCAGTCAGCCTCACCTCTGTGCCTGGGAAGGTCATGGAGCAGATTCTCCTGGAAACCATGCTGAGGCACATGAAGAGCAAGGAAGAGGTTGGTGACAGCCAACATGGCTTCACCAAGGGCAGATTGTGCCTGACCAATTTGGTGGCCTTCTATGACAGGGTGACAGCATTGGTGGACAAGGGACGAGCAATGGATATCATCTACCTGGACTTGTGCAAGGCATTTGACACTGTCCCGCACGACATCCTTCTCTTTAAACTAGAGAGGCATGGGTTTGATGGATGGACCACTCGGTGGATAAGGAGTTGGCTGGATGGCCGCACTCAGAGAGTGGTGGTCAACGGCTCAATGTCCAAGTGGAGACCGGTCACCAGTGGCGTCCCTCAGCGGCCTGTGTTGGGCCCGGCCCTGTTCAACATCTTTGTCAGCGACATGGACAGTGGGATAGAGTGCACCCTCAGCAAGTTCGCCGATGACACCAAGCTGTGTGGTGCCATCGACACGCTGGAAGGGAGGGATACCATCCAGAGGGACCCGGACAGGCTGGAGAGGTGGGCCTGTGCCAACCTCATGAAGTTCAACCAGGCCAAGTGTTAGGTCCTGCATATGGGTCGTGGCAATCCCAGGCACAAATACAGGCTGGGCGGAGAATGGGTTGAGAGCAGCCCTGAGGAGAAAGACTTGGGAGTGATGGTGGACGAGAAGCTCAACATGAGCCGGCAATGCGCCCTTGCAGCCCAGAAGGCCAACCGCATCCTGGGCTGCATCAAGAGGAGAGTGGGCAACAGGTCGAGGGAGGTGATTCTGCCCCTCTACACTGCTCTGGTGAGACCTCACCTGGAGTACTGCATCCAACTTTGGATATGTCCAACATAAGAAGGACGTGGCAATGTTGGAGTGAGTCCAGAGGAGGTCCACCTATGAGGACAGGCTGAGAGAGTTGGGGCTGTTCAGCCTGGAGAAGAGGAGGCTCTGAGCTACTTATAGTAGCTTTCCAGTACCTCAAGGGGTCCTACAGCAAAGACAGGGAGAGACTCTTCAACGGGGCCTGCTGTGAAAGGGTGAGGGGTAATGGTTTTAAAACAGAAGGAGGTAGATGTAGATTAGATATTAGGAAAAATAATTTTTACAATGAGGGTTGTAGAACACTGGACAGGTTGCCCAGAGAGGTGGTGAATGCCCTATCCCTGGAAACGTTCAAGGCCAGGTTGGAGGGGGCTCTGAGCAACCTGATCTAGCCGGGGATGTCCCTGCTCCTTGCAGGGGTGTTGGACTAGAAGACCTTTGAAGGTCCATTCCAACCCTAACCATTCGGTGATTCTAATTCTGTGAAAAGTCTCAATGACTATACAGCAGCTGGTTTATAAACACCCAAGACTGAATAATTCATAGAAATCTGTACTCCTCAATGCATTTTGCTTAAGTAGGGAAAAATCCTGTCTGAGTTCCCTATGAGAGCTTTTCCATTGACTAAGTAGTTTCTTGGAGATTTCATCCTTAATGTGCTCTCTAAGATGTTATCCTCCTCCTGTTGCACATAACCAACTCTTGCAATATAATCAGAAGTCCCACGGTAATTTAATTTCTGCTTTTAATACCAGCATCTAGACTCAAGGGTTACATGGGAATATTAAGTGTTGTTTTTTTTTTTTTTAATTTCAGAGTTGTGCAGAGATATTCTCAAAATATCAGCATATATCAGCATCAAAAATTCAAAGGCATCAGAAACTATAGGTCAGTCAAAAAAAGGAACACAGATGCTTTATGTAAAATAGCAACAAAATGGGCAATTTTGCAACTTTGTGTGAATAAACACTTGATTTTTGTTACCAGTCTTGATAGATGACATGATGGTAGATGAGAGTGAAAAGACTCTCAGTGAATCACTTAAGACATCTACAAGTTTATTCAAGAGAAATAATGAAATGCAATTTCTCTGCAAGCATGACCAGGTAAGACTCAGGCAGCCTCCTGCTGAGCTAGAACATACGTACTGCTGTGTTTGGGTGTGTGGGGCATTCTCCTCCTCCTCTGCAGCACCACAGGTCTCTGCAGCAAAGAGGCACTGTGCCTCTCTCTGCCACTGTCGAACAAGAGACGTATAAGGGCCCAGAAGAGCCAATGGCCACTGGTGTACCCGCCATAATGGATGCAGAGTTGCCGGAGAGCAATGGCAGGGGGTCGCTAGGCCCCCACCACGAGGAAGAGGGTAGTAGTGTGGAGGGGAAAGTAGAGTGGCTGTAGGAGGGGGTCAGGTCACTTTAGGAAAACACAGAGCAGACGAGTGCAGTCCCCAGTGGGAGAGCAGCCTAAGACAGCCACCCTGTCGAAAGGCCTCCTTCGATAGCTGGCTGGCCCACCCTGCTCCCAGCTCCAGTGTTTCTTCTAGTTTTCTCAGAGTTTATGCATGACTAGTTTGACTTGAAACTAGTCATGACTGGCTGCTGTTAGAATCGCAATTTGCTAAGTATTTACCAAATTTTTGTGGTTATCTGACACAAGGTTTTGTATCAAAATTTTCAAACATATTAAGAATCTTCACAGAAATATTGAATCCTTAGATGCTACAGGCCAAGTTCTGCCTTCATTCTCATTCATACCATTTCAAAGAAGCTTTTACTCTGGGTTGACCAAATCACATTCTTGAGATGATAGTTTCTTGACAATTCTACCAATTAATTTCTAGAAAGGAGTCAGACACTGTCATTCTATCCTTTCATAAGCACTTAGAGACATAAAATCCATATGCCTTTCACTCTGTCATACATCACAAGCTTTTACATTCCTTTTTAGAGTTCCTTTTATACCCAGAACAGCCATTTCACTGTGTGTAAAAAGCTTGTGGGGTATGTAATGGTAGGATAAACAATTACAGACTATAGATGATCTATTCTACAAAAGAACGGAAGAAACATAGCCTGAATGACTGTACAGAATAAAGGGGATAACAGCAGAGGGGCACAGAGAAGAAAAAAAGAGGCAAAAGCAGGTGTTAGATTTTGCTTGGTAGTCAGTTTTCTAAATACAGTGAACTGACGGAATAAGTTGACAACACCATCTTCCCTATTACATAAACCCCGTCTAATGATGAAGAGGACAGTTTACTAAGAACTGGCTTAAATTAGACACATAAATCCAGCATCTCAAAAGTATTCATACACCTAATTCCCTGTGAAATAAATTAGTTAGGTTTAAGTCTCCTTGTGTTCATTGCCTGTGAAACAAGGAAAAAATATGAGGCATTAAAAATTTTAATGATCAACGCTGCATTGCTATGATAGGCAAACTCAAAATTTATGCTAATAATGAGTATAGAGGGAGGTCTGTATAGTCCCTGAAGGGGACAACTGGTACCAAGGTCAAGTGGAACTGTCAGGGCTCACGCAAGGCCAGACAAGGGGAGAAATTAATGTTTCTCACACTATTTTCCCTCTAGTTCCTTGGGTTTCAGGATCTGCCCTTTGGCAGAACAGGATCCAGAGAAGTTCATGATAGGAAATCCTGTTAGCAAAAGGATAGGCTTGCTTCAAAATTGTTTACCTCTTGTATACCCTTCATGTCCCAGGCTTGGCTGCTATCCAGTGAAGTGAGATCTAAAAAAGTATTGTCTTTTCTTACTTAAAGATGTTTTATTTTCCTGATGACGAAAAAACAAACCCTATCCCTCTGCTTTGCGAGCATAGGAAGCAGGATAGTTTTTAAATCATTATTATACTACATCTGTAGCCTGGTTTCCAGGGAAAATAGCACTTCTTTCTGGCAGTTTCTCCTTGAAATCCTTGGAACTTGTGGGTCAATTTTGTTCATGTTTAACAGAGGTCTCGGTGATATGAAGATCAGGTAAGCATCATAAAAATAGGAAATTGTATTGAGAGAGACTTGATTAAAGTCTTCACTGAAGAGAAGATGTATGAGCTCAATTCTTTTTAAAAATTAGAGACCAACACAGGAGAAAGCTATTACAAGTGTCCCAACCACAGGAAAATTTCAACAGAAGTTCTCTTCTGTATGTTGTATACATCAGTGAATCTAGCAAAAATATTTAAGGAATTGGGCTTCATAACTTCTGTTCAGGATAGAATTACTTTCTTGGTTGTATCTCACTGGTATTTGGTAGCCCTCATCATGAGCTAGGCATTGTACAAGACACTATACAAACACAGAACAAAAATATGTGCCCTTGCCAGAAAACTCACTATCTTGAGTAGTTACCTGACTTTGTATGACGGAAACAGGAAGGCAAGTGGCAGAAAGAAAGGAAGAGAGAGAGAGACAAAGTGTACAGGACTCACTACTCTGGGTTTTTTTCCATTTTATAAATGATTTTTAATACTGCTTTTAAAGTTATAAGACCATGAATAGATTTCTTTACAGTCAGTTGATTTTTACCTAGTTGTACTGTGACAACTATGATCAGTTCTTGACATGACCTGACATACAGGTTTCCAGTTGGATAGAACTACAAAATAAAGTATAGTGACAAATTCATCCCTGGCAGAACTATGTAAACTTCAGCCAAGCACCTCATTTATATTTACATGATTAGTAATTTTTAAATAGCAAAAAAAAAAAACCAAAAAAAGGCCACTCCAACTTTAAGAAATAAAATGAGGATTTTGGTTCCATCTTAGGGAAGACAAATCTATTTAGATTAAAATATTAAAATTTTAAATAAATGTCTAAAAGCACACAGGTTATTTGAGAGGATACATGTTCCTTTAAAGAATCCACTGAGTAAACCACTGAGAGTTATTGTCTTTTACCCATGCACACACAGTCATGCCACTGATTACCCACAGTGGAAGACATTAATTTTCATACACAGAGGAGGGAAAGTTAAAATTTCAGATGAAATAATTTGAATTATTTGATTTGTCCAAGTTTGCAGCCTCAAAGCTAATGTCATTGTGACTTTGTTGTTGCTATCCATGTATTTTTCGCAGTGCCCTAAAGAGTTTTCAATTAATGGTTCAAGCCCTAGCTACTATAAAGATAACATAGAAGTCTTTGAACCAATAAGACAGTTGTAGTCCTTTAGGACAATAAAGATTATAAAACTCAGGAAGAAGAACTCAAAGCTGGGAAAAGAAATCTCAGTGGGCAGGAACAGATCTAGCTGTGCAATGTCTTTCTAGAGCTTATTAAGCAAATCCAGCATGACCATTTTAGAATACACCAAAGAACTGTATGATTCCAATGGACTTTTCCAGCACCACAGGAATGACCTTCAAAGCACTCACCCACTTGTATTTGCCTCACCCATAGTCTTTCTTCCTTTAAATTCAGGTAAGAAGCAAAAACAAATAGAAAAAGAGGAATGAAGGAAATGAAGGAAGACCAACAATGGACTTCAGAGATTGTCATTCAGAGAGGCCATTCAGACCAGATATTTTCATATTCACTGCTTCCGTATACTTAGTGACATCCAGTGACTCGTTGACACTAGATGGTGACTGGTTATCATTAAATGCCATTCTTGGAAGAAATACCTTTAGAAACTGTTTTTTTAGCAGACTGATTCTAAAGTGTCAGCGAATCACTGTCTCCCAGAGCTATATTTTATAAACAAGAGAAACTGCTTTCTGGAGATGGAAATGATTATGTGAAGCTGAAGTTGTTGCAGGGAGTGCGGGAAGAATCCCTATCTAGCAAAACAGAGAAATAAACTTTTTTTTTTTTTTTTTTGCAGATAACCAAGCCTTTGCTAAATACACCTAGAATATTGAGTTCTAGGTGAGTTTTTTTTTTCTATTTCTTTTTAATCAAGACTTTAGGACTGATGCTGAAGTGCTTCTAATTTCTCCTGTTCCATTCCAATGGAATTCACTGAGTGATGCCAGGTTTTTTTTCTGAGCTTGGTGGGCAGTTCTGCCTGTAATCTCCGAGGTAGATTTTAGAGTTCCTTGTCATCAGATATGCAAGGAATGAAAAATGTACAATGTGATTTAGACATCAGAATCTGACTTATCAATTAAATTTACCTTTGAAAAGAGAGTTTACTAATGCATATTCATGTATTTAGATTTTAGAATTTTAAGATGGATGGATGGATGGAGTGCAGATTATTTATAGGATATAGTTTTCATGTGGTGGTAGTTTCCAAAATCCAGTTTCTGTTTTGTAGTTGGTTAGTTACTTATATTCAATAAATTGATCTTACCTTTACATTAAAAACATAGCTATAAAAATATCAAAGTAATTATGAATATTCGTATTGATCAATTGCCACTGCTAGCAATTAACAGTGAGGATCTCAGGCTGCATAAGTAACTGTTCCCTTTAAAATTAGTGAGAAAGAGTGAGCGGGCAAGAATGAATGGAACAGACTGCTGGGGTGTTAGAAAGACTATTTGAAATATCTCTCTTGGGATAAACCTTAATTTCAGCCTTTGAATTCTATGGAAAAAAAAAAATATGGATGTATTGGAAAATGTGATAAAAAATGCTAGGGAGCCTGGGTTATAGCCTGATGCCCGTGGAGTCAACAGCACCTATGTAATTTCACAAAATAGTCATAATTTTAAATTACATAAATATTCTTAATTGCCTACAACAAAAGCATACATGTGATAATAATCAAAGATGAACAGCAGTTAAATAC
Organism: Tetrax tetrax; assembly: GCA_009806455.1. Lineage (NCBI taxonomy): Eukaryota > Metazoa > Chordata > Aves > Otidiformes > Otididae > Tetrax > Tetrax tetrax. The sequence continues at coordinate 33,940 of WHYT01015897.1, forward strand.
AGCTCTCCAATGGGTTCAAGTTCTCATAACTATTATTCTTTTCAATAAAAAAGGACAGTTTGATAATTCCCTATTTTATGAATTTGGCTGCATTCCTGAAGGCAACATTTATTGCATTAATGGTCATGGAATAAATCTACAGTAACAATCCACTGAATTATTGATCCAGAACTGATATTTCTGTTATTTTATTGATATGAACAATAAAAAGTATTATCAACAATCTTAAGAACAGCCTCTGTTTAGTTTTCTTTTAAAGAAACTGAAGACTAACAATGTAAAGCCTGAATGTAGATTACAGCTTTTCTCTTTGTCTGAAATAATATCTTCTGTCAGAAATATTAATCCAATAATCCACTGAAATAAAAAGTCAATTTAACCTGCTGTCTAAACTGTTTTTTAAAAAAATCCTCAAAATAGCTCAATAAAGTGTTGGTTTTACTTCTCCATATTAAAAATGGTTTAATTTTTAAGTTGTGTCTTGAAGTATGAACCTGTAATTTAAATAAAATCTTCTAAATAAAAAAAAAAAGAAAAATTTTATTTTCTTAACTTATATTTCAGATAAAATCATAACAAAGTTCAATATTTTGAATTATACATCCATTAAGATTAGGGGATTTGAAATTTCAGAAAAATAAGTTCACAGGATGGATAAACATTATTTAACCTACTTCAGTCTGTAAATTCAAACTTCTGATGAATTCAATTTTGAAAGTTCAAATTCTAAACACCTTTGGTTATAATTTTTCAGATTGTTAGCATCCATAAAGATCCACCAATACAAGTTTTGACAAAGCTGTTTCACATCCTCATCCTTGCTTTAAAATTTTGCTTCTCAGATGTATATACACTTCTGAACACAACAGAAATAAAGCACTTTCTTGCCCTAGAATTCCAATTAATTTTATGGAAAATACACTTGATGAAATAGAGCTACCTCCATTATTCCATTTATTTTGCACTCTGTCATGCAATGCTAGCAAGTGAGAGGAGTAAAGGCAGCAAAGTGGAGATAAGTATGAACTAAAAAGTATCTTCCATTTTTTTTTAAAGAAAAAAGTAAGCACCCCTCATAAAACCTGAGCAAGTGGAAAACTGGGCTTCCCTTGTCTCCAGAAGTCTCTTTTACACCAGGCATTTCCAGCTTATGAGAACACTTAAACAGTGAATATTGCCTATGTTTTGTAATTTCACAGCAATCACAAAGCACGTAGGCCTCTGTCTTTTTCTCATTTCTTTGCTAACTTGATCTTTGCTAACCCATTGTCTCTCCATGTACAGACCACAGTATATAAGGGGTCATAAAAAGCCATTAATGAGGCAGTGGAGAAATATTAGTCATTGAAACTCGTAGTCTAATGTAAGAGGAAGAACACATCTTGTTCTTTCACCTTTTATGTGCACTTCCTCTTCAAAGTCAACCTCTGTGAAGCTCTTGAACTACACAAACACATTCATGCAGGTTATATAAAGCCTTATGATTAACAGATACACTTTTTTTTACCCGTACTTTAATTAGAAGTGCAGTGGCACTTACAAATTATTTCCAACTCAAGTTAGGGATCACTAATTGATTAGTTCAGAACATTAAACTAACCTATTCGGTATCCTGTGGGTGTTAAAATAAAACAAAACAAAACAGCTGCAATAAAATAACAATTTAAAAAATTACTGCTTGCTCAAATAATTAATGGTATTGAATCCTTAACTGTTCAGGCAAGCCTACTAACAAGCCACTTTTTGGTAGTCTACATAAAGTAGACCGTTAGCAATTACAGAAGCCATTTTAGCAGCTTCTCCTCATTCTGGCTAGGATAGAGTTAATTTTCACCTGAGCTGGGAGAGGAGCTGGAGCTTGTGGCACCTTCTGCTGGGGGACACAGCTGGGATAGTTCACTAACTAGCCAACAGCTAGGAGAGTTTACCCAAATTAACCAAAGGGCTATTCCATCCCATGTGACATCATGTTCAGTATATAAAGTGAGGATGGGGCTGGGGGGTAAGTTCCTGTTTCTTGGGAGAGAGCTGAGTGTCAG
>WHYT01015897.1:36742-49407 GCA_009806455.1 Tetrax tetrax
GATGTTGTTCTCTTAAATTGTTCTTACCTTAACACATGAGTTTTGTATTCTTTCCTGATTCCCCTCCTCATCTTGTTGTGGGGGGTGGGGAGTGAGTGAATGTTAGTGTGATATTTTAGCTGCTGAGTGATGCTAAACCATGATAGCTCTTTTGGTGCCCACTGTGGGGTACAAAGGGTTGAGATAACAGACTTTGTTTCAAGCCATTCTGTAGTTATAGACACTTATTGTATTATTTATTAGTTGCTGCTCACAATGATGCTGTGGTTGGTCCTGTTGTGTTGTATATACTCTTACATATACTATATATTCCCTGTGGTGCTGTTTATCACCTTGGGGAGAATGATGAGGATTATCATTTTGTGGTACTGTGCAATATCAGTTTATGATATTTACGATATGGTAGTATCAATGGCTTTCAAGTTAAGCTGGTATCTGTATGTGGATGAGTTTCCCAAAACTTTCACCTCCAGGGTAATGACAACAGTTTTTGAGAATGTTGAATATTCAGAGGATATTCAAGCCAGCATGATGTTACTGCTGTGTCTCTTGAATGTGTTCCAGATCTTGTTTAGGGTTACAAAAACACGTTTTAGAAATATCACCCATGGACCTGTCCTGAGGTGGGAGGGTCATGAGCAGCATGGTATGTGGGAGAATATGGGTGGGTATCTAGAGAATTTCTCACCTCCAATGGTTTGGAATTTTAGTCCTAAACAATTAAAGTACCCTGATAAAGTGACAGAATATTTGAAGAAAAAAATTTTGTGGCTGTTCTAAACAGGCACAAATTACTGCAAGGTGCTGGGCCCTGGCTACTATCTACCAAATGCTGCTCAATATTATGCAGCACTATTAAGGAGAAGAGAGGAAAACCAGACTGACTGGCACTGTGTATTACCCAAACCCTGGTGGCAGGCACTGCAGCTGAACCAGAGAACAAACCCATACTGGTATCAGTTGCACTTGTATGCAAGATGAAAACTTGAAAGCAGAAGTCAGCTTGTTTAGTAAGGAAGGAAGAAGCTTCTCCTAAAAGGGAGCTGGGGAAGAAGCATATTGGCCTCTCAGTGAGAAGGCAGACTACTCTGAAGCAGGGCCATCACAAAAACAGGAGTTGGAGGAAGAATTAACTGCTTCTTCCAGAGGAATTGCTTGGCAGGAGAAGAACTCATCTTCCTTGGAGGAAGAACTCATTTATGAGATCGTAATCACCCAGTCTATATCCTTGAGTGAGCTACAAGATATGCAAAAATACTTCAGCTGTTGTCTGGGATAGCACATTGTCACCTGCTTGCTCTAGTGCTGTGATAATGGGACCAGTAGCCTGGGATTAGAGGGTAGAGAAGCTAGGCAGCCGTTTCTAGGGAAGGGGGCATTGACAAAGCAATTGGAAAAGGGACATGAGCCCTCTGCCTTTGGAGGCAACTCCAGTGAGGTGTAAAGGAAATGCATCCTTTCAAGAAGATCTTCAAAGAAGGCAAGTGGACCACCATGGAGGGAGGTATCCAGTACCTGAGAGAATTAGCTGTGCTGGAAGTGATTTATGATGACCTGGACAATGAGCAGTTGTCCAAAGATGAAGTCAAGTGCATATGACCCATGTGATGGAAGTTTGTTCAAAGTGCACCATTTTAATGTGTGAACTCATTGGCAGTTATGACCTGGAAAGACTGAGAGAAACAGTGGATCAACTGCTGGCCAACTCCAGCAGTATGAAGAATGTCTGTCTTCATTACTACAGGCCTGTCTCTTGGCTGTAAAGAAACTGCCCTGAGAGTTTCAGTAATTCAAAGATATGTCCTACTCCCCATTGGTATGAACCAATATTTCGGCTTTTAGGAGTAAACATTCCCCTGCTCAAGAGAGATGGTACATCATGGAATTATAGAACAGTTTGGGTTGGAAAGCACCTTTAAAGATCTTCTAGTCCAAGCACCCTGTAAGGAGCAGGGACATCTCCCACTAGATCAGGTTGAACAGGAATGGTCATGTGTAACATGGCATGTGGGAGAATATGGGCAGGCACCTAGAGAACTTATCACATTAGAACCAGGACACAGTTCAGAAGGGGGGAGGCAGGAAAGACATATTTTCTCGTTCAATGGATCTTACTTGATAATCTTATTTACCTTAAATAATAGCAACAATCTAAGGAAAAGACTTTTTTTTTTTTACTGTGATCTTCTGTGGGACGGTGTCAAATGACTTGCACTGTTCAACATATTTGTCGGTGACATGGACAGTGGGATAGAGTGCACCCTCAGCAAGTTCGCCGATGACACCAAGCTGTGTGGTGCTGTTGACAAGCTGGAGGGAAGGGATGCCATCCAGAGGGACCTGGACAGGCTGGAGAGGTGGGCCCGTGCCAACCTAATGAAGTTCAACCAGGCCAAGTGCAAGGTCCTGCACCTGGGTCATGGCAATCCCAGGCACAAATACAGGCTGGGCGGAGAATGGGTTGAGAGCAGCCCTGAGGAGAAGGACTTGGGAGTGATGGTGGACGAGAGGCTCAACATGAGCTGGCAATGTGCCCTTGTGGCCCAGAAGGCCAACCGCATTATGGGCTGCATCAAGAGGAGAGTGGGCAACAGGTCAAGAGAGCTGATTCTGCCCCTCTACTCTGCCCTGGTGAGACCCCACCTGGAGTACTGTGTCCAGTTCTGGAGCCCCCAACATAAGAAGGACATGAACCAGCTGGAGAAGGTCCAGAGGAGGGCCAAGAAGATAAGAGGGCTGGAGCACCTTTCCTATGAGAACAGGCTGAGAGAGTTGGGGCTGTTCAGCCTGGAAAAGAGGAGGCTCCAGGGAGACCTGATAGCAGTCTTCCAGTACCTCAAGGGAGGCCTACAAGAAAGATGGGGAGAGGCTGTTCAGTAGGGCTGTGATAGGACGAGGGGTAATGGTTTTAAAATAGAGGGAGATAGATTTAGATTGGATATTAGGAAAAATTTTTTACAATGCTAGTTGTAGAACACTGGAACGGGTTGCCTGGAGAGCTGGTTGATGCCCCATCCCTGGAAACATTCAAGGCCAGTCTGGATGAGGTTCTGAGCAACCTGATCAGTCAGGGATGTCCCTGCTCCTTGCAGGAGTGTTGGACTAGATGACCTTAAAAGGGGCCTTCCAACCCTAACCATTCTATGATTCTATATTAACTATTATTTATTTGAAATGTGCAAGCCCTTGATTTTTCTTTTTCACATGGCACTAGTGGCAATATTTTTTTAAAAAGTGATCTCGTTGATTGTTAGCAATTCTGAATCTTTCTTTATAATACAAGGTTTTAAAGTCAGAACATCTTGAATATATTTGGCTTAATGCCAACTTTCCAACTACCCCTCACAGAGGTGGCTGGGACTATGTCAACTCTGACTATAACATCTTGCATCTTCAGTGCTCTTTATCCTTTACTCATCAATCTACATTCTAAAAAACAAAGCATACTTTTTCTCATATTCAGCATCTGGTTAACTATTTTTCACTAAGCAAATGTATATTTATTACATGGAATTCATGTTGCTGAATGGAAACTACCATTCATTGTCATAAGAAAGCAGGAAACTACCATTCATTGTCATATGGCCAAAACACTTTCCTGAAGAAAAGCTCTATAAAACAGCTGCCTCAGCTCAACATCTCTTAAAGTATAGTGGTGTAACATTGTTACTTATTCATTTGTCAACACGTGAGAATTTCCAGTAACAAACAAAGAAAAAAATCAACACTAGCTAAAACTGTGAATTACATCTACCAGTAACAATACAATCTTCAAATCTTTCCTTATGCACTAGTGTGTTTACAAATCACAGATTGGTAGAGGCTGGAAATGACCTCTGGACATAATCTGGTCCAACCCCCCTACTCAAGCAGGGCTACTTAGAGCTGGTTGCCCAGGAATATGCCTTCTGAGGTCCAGAGATAAATTAGAACATTTCTAGTGTCAGAAGTAACAGAAGAACTCATGAAATGTGAGTGTTGCCAAGGATGTGAAGAAGTGACAGAATAATGTGATGGTTTTGTGGCATGCTTTACTTTCTCACACAAAGATTAAGTATTATATAGTAGGAAAGGAGAAGAAATTTTGAGTTTGATAGGGTTAAATCTCTCAAAATGTAAGATTACAAGAGAGCCATCCTAAAAAGATTTTAGGATTGTTCTTATCTGCTAGATTAACATAAGATTAAAACCATAGAAATATTTCCTATCTTAATCTAATAACCTGAAATCACACACACTAATTTTAGTACTAACTATAGTCCAAAGCAGACCTTCATGTAAAGTTTTAAAAGATCTCCATGTAAAACAATTTCTTCTTACTCTTCACAGACAAAGAGTATTTGTGCCTTCAGTTGCCATGTGTATAGATATAAACTGGCTGAAAAATCAACATGAAATCTGTAGTATAACATGGAGAGAGTAATTCATAGTTTGGAGTTGTAATTCACAACACTTTCGTAGGTGAGGCACTCAAACGAATGGCCATTTTCTGCTCTTCGTGGAGCTTGTTTCCATGTCTTAGCAGCTATGGGGCACTCATCCCCTCCTTGCTGCTACCACTTTTACTGCAGTAAAAACATTCTGAGACCAATTATGTAATATTCAAAATATTTGACTCAGTCATATAAAATTAAATACAGCTAAAATAAACTATACCTGTGCATGTTTAATTCAATGTTGGAATTTGAAATTGCTAATTAAAGACATTAGTGAATGTCAATACAGCATTATTTTAATGACTCCAAGATAATCCCAGAGCAATCAATTTAGATCAGAAAGAGTTTATTGTAAAGTGCCAAAGGTGGGGGGAAAAAAATGCTTCCTTAGCACTGCAAAGCAACAATTTCTCAAATGAATAATGTCTGTTCAGAATTTAACTAGATAATTACTTCATTTGCATTTGCTAAGATAAGAGGAATGGAAATAACAGCTCAGTGGGAAATAATGTAAGTGTAAAAGGTGACACGCAAAAGACTGTTCCTCAATGTTCTAGCTTACCAACAGAGACCATTTTAAAAGGAACACATTTATTAACCTAAGCATCCTGGTGGGTAAGAGACAAAACAGAAGCAGTATGTAATAGAAAAATACTTTGCATCACACAAATCTCTGACATGCAGTACAGAATGACTGGAGGCTGGTGCAACCAGGTATATTTCTGTCCTTGTTTGTGTACAATGCATTTGAGGAATGACTAGAAACCAGAGCACGAAACCGCTGAGGTCTATTTCCATATCTGCTATTTCAGTCTTGCAGAAACAGAAATTGTGCAAGTCATAATTCCTGCAGAAATAATATTAATTTGAAGCAAGAAAAATAATTTCAGGCCTTCGTAGTGGCCCTGGAATGACCCTATGCTTTATAAAAGGTGAAGAGTCTCTCTATGTTTTTTCAGCTCCAGGCGATTACATTTAGTTTTTGCAAAGATGATCAAGCACCTGCCTCCCTTTAAATGTAAAACAAACAACTGGACCTTTGATATACTTAAAATTATGTATGTGCTGTAATCAGTTTCAGCTGTAATACTTTTTAGCTGATGAGAAATATGCACAAGCACATACAGTATATTTCTGCTGGTGGTATATACTCTGCGCTGGTATGTTGTGGAGCTGGACTCACTGCTAGCATATGTTTCATCCCTGCTTAGTGTGTGAGGGACATAAGATTCGGATTTCTCTGAGGATTAGAGTTCTGGTGAATATGGACCACACTCATATTGAAAGAGCTGTCCCTCGTTGCAATAGTTACAAATAGTCTCATATGTGTTTAAATATGCAAACAACAGAAAATATAGGTAAGAACTTCATAAGTTTTAGTTAATTGTCCAATTATTATGCAGTGGTCTAGCACATTTCATATTCTAAAACTAGGCATATTTTTACACTTCAGGATGTATGTAAATATCTTAACAACACAAAATGTTTCTCCTTTGAAACCAAATTAATTTGCCATTCATGTTGAGTTCAGCAGCTTCAGTAGTAGCTTTTCTAAAAAGGAGACCAAGCATATTTAAATTAAAGGTTCTTGGAACTGATGGGGAAAAAACAAACAAACAAAAAAAAAACCTCTCGAGGGTCCAGGTGGTCAAAGGGTTGCTCCAGAAGTTCCCTCTCCTTCTCCCTTTCCTCCCACCCTCAACCTTCCCTTGATGGCTATCATTTTGATTTAAGTAATACCATATTACTGAAGAGAGATTTTTTCGTAGAATCATAGAATAGTTAGGGTTGGAAGGGACCTTTAAAGGTCATGTAGTCCAAACCCCCTGCAAGGAACAGGGACATCTTCAGCTAGATCAGATTGCTCAGAGCCTCATCCAACCTGGCCTTGAATGTTTCCAGGAATGGGGCATCCACCACCTCTCTGGGTAACCTGTTCCAGCGTTCTACAACCCTCATTGTAAAAAAATTTTTTGCGATGTCTAGTCTGAATCTACCTCCTTCTTTTTTAAAATCATTACCCTAGTCCTTTCACAGCAGGCTCCATTGAAGAGTCTCTCCCTGTCTTTCCTGTAGGACCCCTTGAGGTACTGGAAAGCTATAAGTTATAAGAACTATAAGTTCTCCTCAGAGCCTCCTCTTCTCCAGGCTGAACAGCCCCAGCTCTCTCAGCCTGTCCTGATAGGAGAGGTGCTCCAGCACCTGATTATCTTGGTGGACCTCCTCCAGACTCACTCCAACATGGCCACATCCTTCTTATGTTGGACATATCCAAAGTTGGATGCAGTACTCCAGGTGGGGTCTCACCAGGGCAGAGTAGAGGGGGAGAATCACCTCCCTCGACCTGCTGGCCACTCTCCTCTTGATGCAGCCCAGGATGCGGTTGGCTTTCTGGGCTGCAAGTGCACATTGCTGGCTCATGTTGAGCTCCTCATTCATCAGCACACCCAAGTCCTCCTCAGAGCTGCTCTCAATCCATTCTCTGCCCAGCCTCTATTTGTGCTTGGCATCTGACCCATATGCAGGACCTTGCGCTTCGCCTTGAAGAAGTTCATGAGCCCACCTCTCCAGCCTGTCAAGGTCCCTCTTAATGGCATCTCTCCCCTCCAACACATCGACCATACTAGACAGCTTAGTGCTGTTGTCGAACCTGCTTAGCATGCACTCAATCCCACTGTCCATGTCACTAACAAAGATGTTAAACAGGGCCAGGCCCAAACAGACCCCTGAGGAATGCCACTCATCGCTGGTCTTCACTTGGACATTGAGCCGTTGACCACCAGTCTCTGAGTGCAGCCATCCAGCTAATTCCTTATCCATCAAGTGGTCTGTCCATCAAATCCATGTCTCTCCAGTTGAGAGAGAAGGATGTAATGTGGGACAGTGTCAAAGGCCTTGCACAAGTCCAGGTAGATGATGTCTGTTGCTCATCCCTTGTCCACCGATGCTGTAACCCCATCATAGAAGGCTACCAAATTGGTCAGGCATGATCTACCCTTCGTGAAGCCATATTGGCTGTCACAAATCACCTCCTTGCTCTCCATGTGCCTTAGCATGGTTTCCAGGAGAATCTGCTCCATGACCTTGCCAGGCACAAAGGAGAGACTGACTAGCCTGTAGTTCCCCAGATCCTCCTACTTCCCCTTTTTAAAAATGAGGGTTATATCATCTCTTTTCCAGTCATCAAAAACCTCACTGTACTGCCATGACTTCTCAAATATGATGGACAGCAGCTTGGCAACTTCATCTGCCAGTTCCCTCAGGATCTGCAGATGCATCTCATCCAATGGACTTGTGCACCTTCAGGTTCCTTAGATGGTCTTGAATCTGCTCTTCCGCTACAGTGGGCAGTTCTTCATTCTCCCAGTCCCTGCTTGTGCCTTCTGCAACTTGGATGATGTGGTTAGAGCCCTTGCCGATGAAGACTGAGGCAAAAAAAAGTCATTAAGTAGGATCACAGAAGTACCTCAGCCTTCTCCATTTCCCAGGTCTCTCCCTATTCTCTTGGAGGGTTGGGGGAGCGAGAGAGAGACTGCGTAGTCTGGTCCTGATCAGGGCTGAACTACGACAGACCTCTGGATGTTGTCTAGTCCAAACCCTCTGCTCAAAGCAGGCCTAAACTTGAAAGTTAAATCAGGCAGCTTAGGCTCTTGTCCAGTCAAGTTTTGAAAACCTTTGAGAATGGCGATACTAATCTCTATGGTAAATTTGCTCCAGTGCTTAACTTTCTTCACTGTGATTTCCTTTTTCCTTCTGTCCAGTCCGAATTATCCCTGTTGTAACTTGTAACTCTTATTTGTCCTTTCACTAAGCATGTCTGAGAACCGTCAGGCCTCATTTTCTTTATATCAATGTGCCCCCCTTCAGGTAGCTGAAGAAAGAAACCATTCTATTATTAGTATTCTCTTCACTAGTCTTAAAAACGCTAGTTCCTTCAGTCTGCCCTTGTATATTGTATGTTTTAGGCAGCAAACCATTTTAGTACCCATTTGCTGCATTCTCTCTAGTTTGTCAGTGTCTCTTGGGGAGAAGCATGGAGACTGAAAACTGGGCATTGTATTACAGATGTGGCCTTACCAATGCAAAATAGAGATGAATAATCACTTCCCTTTACCTGCCAACTACACATTTACCAATACATAAATATACAGTTGCTTTGGCCCTCCTAATTCAATCCCTCTATGTCTGGGTGATACTGATACATTCCTCTTCAGCAGTCAATTCCTCTTCCACTTCCATTTCCTCATATTTTTGTGTCTGAACTCAGTCAGAAATTTCCTATTCAGCTACTGTGGCCCCAAGCTATGCCTGCCCATTGCCTTGAACAAGGGGATGGATAATTCCTGTGTTTGGAGAAGATTGTCTTTCAAAACTGGCCTGCTTTCCTGGGTTCTTCTGTCCCCAGGCCAGCCACTCGGGGAATTCTGCCTACCTATTCCCTGAACACTGTGATGTCTTCTCCTGAAGTTCAGGATCTTTACTGTACTACATACCTTTTTTCCTTTAACGTCTTAAAATCCAACATCTCATGGTCACTGCAGTCAAACCTACCCTCTGTTTCCACAAACCCAACCAGTTCTTCCTTGTTTATGAGCAGCAGATCCAGTAGGGCACCTCCTATAGTATGCCTATGTGGCCTCTGCAATGGAATGCCTCCAAAAATTTCCTGACCTGCTTGCACCTTCTAGGAAACATTAGGGGAGTTTAAAGTGCTCGATCCTACAATCATGTAACTTCTTTCAAAGGTGGGTTTTTTTTTTTTTTGTAGAGTTACTCTCCTGTTGGAAAACCTTGTATCTTTTACAAATACAAAAGAGTATTTAAAAAACTTGCTAAGTCAATGCAATTCATAATGGTTCTTTAGTAATTAGGTTTAAGTACAGCATGATATATGCTCATCAGATAGAGGAGACGGTCAACCTGCCCCAGTGCTGAGTTATTTTTCAACACTTTGTCTCCCATTTGGTTCAATAATCACCTTGAATAGTCAATTGTATGAGAGTTTTTGTTTCTTGATGTGGTAACTTAAATTATAATATAAGCATTGGATATGATAAAATGAATCTTTTGTGATCAGGTGGAGTTAAAATAGGCTGTGCTAGGGCCATTATTTAGTGTTATTCTTTAGATTAAGGCTTATTGGTTACAGTATGCTGTCTTTCCTGGGTAAATTTGTCACCTGTGTATAAACCAACTTCCATTAATGTGGCAGCAGCTGCTGCTTCAATTGTTTGGCTAGGAGCTGAGAGGTCTTCCAACAGTAGAAAACTTTGACCTTTCCCAACAGGTTGCATTGAGCTCTGTATCACACTGAATAAAAAGAGTAGTTCAAATAAAAATAGTGATAAAAAAAAAAGCAGAGGAAAAATAGCCTAGTCCAAGACTCAGTCTGATAAAAGTTAGATTTCATTATGTTGATCCTCTGTTTGATTCAGGGTACAATAAAGTCATGGTATTGAGACACTCAACTCATATAGTGAAAATACAACTACACAGAAGGGAACAACAGCAATTTCTTTTCTGAAAGTCAGAGAATGAGCAACCAGAGAACCAATTCTACCATCTCTGCCCTTTTCAGAATGAGTCTAAGTAAATATGTCTTTCAGCATGCTTTAAATGTCAATGGAGTCTGATATCCTGAAGAAACCAGAAGGTAGTTTGCAATGGACTCATGGGAAACCGTTGGTAGCTATTTTTCCTTAACAGAGGACAGCAGAAGAACTGTTGTATTTTGACAATGTTACCTCTGGCTCAGTGGCATCAGAGACTACTCAGTGATAGTAAAGATAATTCACTTGTGAAAGCGTTAGAGTAAAAACTGATAAAATGAAAGAATACACAGCTGTTTGAGGAGGCCTTTGTGCACTTTTTGCCAGTGGACTGTACAAAGAATAGGTAAAAGATAAATTAATAAACGGGTAGTGGCCTGGACCTCATAAACTTTGATTATTCATTAATTTTCTCTGCAATTTGGGGCACATTAATTTAATCTATACTTTATTTCAGCCTTGAAAATCCAGTATCACAGTAAGACAGATGTGTCCTTAGCATTTACTTGTATTTTGCACAACTATTGTGAAGCTACAATTCTTTACTGTTTGTGTGTTGCCTAGATAATTACAGTAATACATTTGACTGCAAGAATAAATCCTAGTTGAACTGACAGACCATAAAACTGAGCTTATATACTGAGCAGCTGGGAAAAAAAAAAAATCCAAGTGTGGGTTTTGTTGAGGTTTTTTTTTGTGTGTGAAATGGTCAGTTCTGGTTCAAAATCAACAGTATCTAAATGCACATCATTAAGTTTTCCTATAGGAGTTTCCCTCAAAATAATTATAGGGAAGGACCTGTCTATTTCAGACCATAAAATTGGTTTGATTGGGAAGTATGTGTCATAAATGAGAGTAAAGATGATGTTGGCAAAATTGGCCACAGTTGACCGATAAATAATTACCTGAGAGAGAAAGAGCATAATATGACTGACCATCATCATGTATTTTAATTATGAATTTTAATCGCCTTTTGAATCCTATAAAAATCAGTGGCCTACAGCTTTTCAGCTGTTTTTTTCTTGGCTGTACAACTGTGCCAGTATTTGTCTAGTACCTGTAAAACAGCAGAGGACACACTGCCTTTTAGCAGGGGATGAAAAAATTCTGAAAGTTGTATTAGCTCTTGAATTTTGGCCTATTAAAAACCCAGCTTGGCAACAAAGTTCCTTAGACTTATCAACTAAGAGAAACATGAGAATTAGAATGAGCTGGAAAATAACAACAATAAAATAAATATAAAAGAATACACTAAAATATACATGCAGCTCTCCTTGCAGTATTTATTTTTCTATGATGAAATTAAAAAAAAAAACCAAACAGCAAAAACAAAACCCTTGTCACAAACTGATAAAGGTCCGGTCATGAGAGATGCAAGTTCTCAGTCATAGAATTAATACACAACAGTTTCAAATGCATATGTTGGTTCTTTATTTCATTCACACACAAAGGGTAGTGAGGGAAAGAGAGGAGAGGAGGGAAAGAGAGAGAGAGAATGAGGGAACAAGAAAGAGAGGAGAGCAGAGAGGGAGAGAGAGAGAGGGAGACTGGGTGGGGTGGACATAGAAAGAGAAAGAGAGGAGAGGAAATACCACCACGGAGAACTGGCATCCCAAAAGTCCATCTTAGTGGGTAGGGTGGACATCTCCACATGGATTCATGCGGCGACCTTTTTTGTAGTCCTTTGCATCAGCCCCTCCTTCATGACACTTTGGGGGCCTTCATGGGTCCTTCCATTATAGGAGGACAGGTGCTTTCCTCCTGTGGTTTCACACCTCTGAAGGCTCAGAAACAGGCAGAGGAGTTTGTGGTTACTGCATCCTGCCTATTTGTCTCCATGGTGGTGGTTGTTAGCTCTCTGCAAATGCAAAGCTCACTTGTTCCCTGTAAGCAATGCGGTTATTTGAGGCATGTTGTTACCTAATGTCCAGCAAGACAGTGTCCACAAAATCATTTTGCACTTGGCAGTGGTGTGCATGCTTGGTATCGTCCAGGGCCTGAGCTCATGCACAGTGTCTGACTCTGTTCTGGGGGAGGTGTACAAAAACAGCATACCCGTCTCACAGTTATTGAAGCTTTTAGTAAAAAGAGACTTTTCTGGTAAAATGAGACATTTGTGGTTCGTTGATGTTTTGTTCAGTTCTTTCCATCATCTAATGATGTTGAGATATTAATTAATTTTTTTTCAGTCTCTGACAACCCTTAAAAACTGTAAAGAAAAGCAATTGAAGATAAACTTTCTTGTTTTATGGACCATTCAGTACCACAAGTACAATGGCACCTACATTATTTCTAGTTATTTAAGAGACCTTTCATTTCTGAAGGCTCTAGGGAGTTAATTTTGTGATGTCAAAGACACAAGGTAAACTGTGACAATTAAAAGATCCTCCAGAATTCCACAGATTCACTATGGAACTATTTTCTTATAGAATCATAGAATGGTTAGGGTTGGAAGGGACCCTCAAAGGTCATCCAGTCCAACCCCCCTGCAAGGAGCAGGGACATCCCTGACTAGATCAGGTTGCTCAGAGCCTCATCCAGCCTGGCCTTGAACGTTTCCAGGGATGGGGCATCCACCACCTCTCTGGGCAACCTGTTCCAGTGCTCTACAACTCTCATTGTGAAGAATTTTTTTCTAATATCTAATCTAAACCTCCCTCCTTCTAATTTAAACCCATTA
>WHYT01015897.1:61997-97282 GCA_009806455.1 Tetrax tetrax
TCTCCTCAGGGCTGCTGTCAATCCATTCTCCGCCCAGTCTGTATTTGTGCCTGGGATTGCCACGACCCAGATGCAGGACCTTGCACTTGGCCTGGTTGAACTTCATGAGGTTGGCACGGGCCAACCCATTTCTTGGGTTTCATTAAAAAATGAAATATGTGTGCTTATATTTGTGTTACAAAAATGCATCTGTATGTTTTGGAATAACTTGCAAAAGCTGATAGAAAATGTTTGGAGGGGTTGTCAACAACTAATTAAATAATTTTGAATTCAATGTATTAATTACTCCATAAAATGTTCCCACCTGTATCTGAACTGGGTTATTCCTCTCTTGCGGCTTGGTCTTAACACAGACCTTCAGCTCTGATTCTCAGTGTTCTTTCTTTCCTCTGAAGTTACCAACAGTGCTTCTCATCTACATGTGTCAAATATTCAGCCTTCACCACTAGAGTAGATGTTATGCACAAATAGTTTTGTTAATTGTGCTGATGAGGTTTAAACTATATACAAGAGATCATTGAAATTGGAGGAAAGGGATAAATAAAATAACTGAAGGATGTATATGGTTCAGGTAAGCCATTTTGTCTGTAATCCAAAGCATAGTTGAATATCAAAGAATATTAAAAACTTTTAAGGCTCAGAGGTGACCCTATGAAAATATAAAATATTCATCTTTATTTTAAAAAAAAATAAAAGGTAAGGTAAAAATGTCTCATTCATGACCTATCTTTGACTTTATTTTTAAATAGTGGGAGTGCACTTGAAATTCCTGTTGAAGGAGTGGAGGGAAAGAGGACTTTTTGTGCTTTATCAGACAGTGCAAGAAAGATTTGCTTTCAAGCGGCTTCTTACAGTGGATCTTCCGATGGAAATTTTCTGTTCCCATTTGCTGGGACCAAGCTATAGACAAACCATTTCAGATTTTTAGCTCTTTTTCTCTCTTTGAAGGCCTGATATTTTTACTTATCATATCTCCATTTGATCCTCAGGTCAGCAGTGATAAGCCAAGAAAATACCTATCACTTTTCCATATCTTCAGTTTGCCACACCCTAAAAGCATAACCCAGTCCTCTTCCCTTCTCTCCATGCTTGCATGCACAATGTGAAACTCTCATAAACTATAGCATTGAGTAACGGTATAGCTGAATGTAAATTTGGACATTTTATGCATATAAATATTTTCCCTTACGTGGCATAATTGCAAACTATTTATTGACAGAAAAATAGAATTTTTAGTTTGGTGTGTGCTGTTGTCCTGTGTGTGTGTCCCACCCCACCTTGTTACTACTAACACAAATCCCAGCCAAAATTAGTGTAGTCAAATACCCACTCTATCTGCAAACTAGCTAAGCTGATGTCTTTGGAAGAAAAAATTGATTTTTAATGGAAAGTATTCATTTTTTTAATTGAATACATTAAACTTATGTCACGAACTGATAAAGGTCCGGTCATGAGAGGTACGAATTTCTCGGTTACAGAATTAAGACACAGCGGTGTCAAATGCATATGTTGGTTCTTTATTTCATTCACAAACAAAGGGTAATGGAGGGGGAGAGAGAAAGAGGAAGACAGAAGAGAGAGGAAAAGAGAAAGAGAGGGGAGGAAATACAACCTTTCAGGACACTTTCAGTGTCCTGAAAGTCCATTTTACAGAGTGGGTGGGGAGGGTGCCTCAAAAGGATGAAAATGCCACCACGGAGAATTGGCGTCCCAAAGGTCCATCTGAGTGGGGTAGAGGTCCACACACGGGTTCATACGGCGACCTTTTTTGTAGTCCTTTGCATCAGCCCCTCCTTCTTGATGTTTTGGGGGCCTTCACCAGTCCTTCCATCTTAGGAGATCAGGTGCTTCCTGCCTGTGGTTTAGCCTGTGATTGCTGCATTCTGCTGATCTGTCTCCATGGTGGTGTTTGTTAGCGCTCTGCATATGCAAGGCCCGCTTGTCCTTTGTAAGCCGTGCGGTTATTTGAAGCATGTTGTTACTTAATGTCCAGTAAGACAGTGTCCTCAAAGTAATTTTACATCCCCCAGAGCTGGCCTCCATTGTGCAGTCACTTGGCAATGCTGTGCATGCTTGGTATTGTCCAGGGCCTGAGCTCATGCACAGGGTCTGGCTCTATTCTGGGGGAAGGGTACAAAAACAGGATATCCCATCTTGCAGTTTTTGGAGTTTTTAGACACGTGTTGCCGCTTCAGCTACAAAACCAAATATCTGCCTAGACATCTGCGGTTCGTCGAAGTTTTTCTCGGTTCCTGCCATCGTTTAGCAATGTTGAGATGTTAATTAACCTTTTCAGTCTCTGACAACTTAAAATCCAGTATCTAGTAATCCTTTTGAGATTATTTCTTTCATTCCTCTATGTAAACTGAATTTTTTGTTCAATATTTATCTCCCATAGTTTATCATGATACAGATAGAAGGAATGTAAAAATTATTTTCACAGTGCAAAATGGAAAGTACAATGGGAACCACAAATGAAGCAGGAAATGATGGGGGAAACTAAGTACCCACCCAGAATTCCTATGAAGTATCATGAAATAATTTTCCAAACAGAATTTTTCTTTTTATTTTTAGCCAAACTGTAAGGACAGTAATTTTCAATTTTGAAATAACTGCCTTTCACTTCCAAACTTGTACTAGAAGAAAAATAGAGAAGACGTTTTACTCTGAATGAAACATGAAAAGCAACTAAGGAAGGGTACAAAGTACTCACTCATACTCTTCTGACTCTTGGTATCTTGAGCCATATGCTATTACCTGAAAACCTAGCACAATAGTATCAGTGGTGAGATCCTCTTTTGGATAGAAGAGAATACAAGCTTCCCTTGTAATATAATCATGGTCCTTTGCCGTTTGGCCTTTCTTTCTTCAGTTTCTGGAAGGTAAATGTTCATACTCATATCCTGTAGATGTAAGTACAGATTTCTCAAATGAATTATCTACATCTCATATAAACATAAGTAATATTTCTTTCTTACAACAAAAAGGTGTTCTACTTTATGTATTGTGTGAGTCAAAACTATATAAAGCTGTATCTATGGATAGATTATCGGTTGCAAAGATTTCTTACTGGGTTCTACAATAGTGCAAGCTGGTCCAGCTGGTGAGCAGCAACAGAACAATAAAAAGCCTTTTGTATTTTTAATAGGTCCAGTACTTCTTTTGCAAAGAGAACCCAATGCTCAAATATTTCCTCATCTCCACTGTATGCAAAAGTGAAAAATCTATAACTGTAGCCAAAACCCTCATGTTTATTCATAATTAAACTATTTACAGACTGCTCATTAAATGCAGCCATTACTTCCTAGATTGTGATCCCTGGCTCTTAGGTTGCAGAGTAAGTTTTACCTTCCACCCTCGTTTTAATTAATCTTAGGAAAAATAACATAATTTTGTTTAATATGTCTAAAGGTGAGTAACTGAGAGCACTTCTGAGGAATGTCAGCACTGAGAAACTTCCACAGTTTTGTCAATTACTGACCACTAGTACATCACAAGAAAACTAGCTCCCCCTGTAAACCGCAACCTTCTATCCCAATGGAGTCCAAGATTCTGCAAGCAAAGCTGTCTTAAACTCAGTCATGGATGTATTCAAGCAAAGTCTTACTGGGTGTGCCTACAGAGCACTGAGGAACAACATCAAAGACCAGCTTGCATTTATATATACTGGCTGCCCATTGAATTTATCTGCTCTACTCTTTGTGAATGCATTTTTGTGTAATCTGAGCCTTGGAGCAGTAAAGGGGCTCTGGTCTCTGCTGTCAGATTTAGGCTGCCCTATCTGGCCTTGCAAAGAGGAGCAACTAGGACAGATATGTATTCTTCCCACCAGGACCATGATAGATCACCTGCTAGTGGAGCAAATAGGGTTTATAGGTGGCCTGAATCAAGCTGAATCCTGGCAGCCTGCAGAGGAGACAGAGAGTCAAGAGATGTGCTGGATCTTGAGCATACTTTGTATAGGTTTGCCTTGTCAGAGAAGACAGTAGAGATTAACCTCAGTGATGTCTCACCTACAAGGAGCAAGACCACAGCTGGTAACACAAAGCATATGGAATAAATGCAGAAACATTTATTTATACATTGGAGCTGTATAGCTAGGAAGGTTTTCTGCTTAGGGACTTTAACACTACTTCATTGCTCTAAGGAGCAAATGTGTATTACCTGGCTTGACTAGAGAAGGCATGAACTAATTGTCTGTATCTAAACACACAGTGGAAGAGTTAATAGAAAGTTTGAAAAATGTGGGATGAATGTCAATCAAGGCAGTGTTTCTAACTTTCACTTCAGAGAGAAAAAAAATTTTGCTGCACTAATCAAGATGACTCATTCTCTCCCTAAGCAGGTCTTGTTCACCCCTCATCCACCCCTGAAAAGGGTGGGGGGAAAAAAGAATCCACTGGGACAAAACTCTTCTCCCAAGAGCACAATAGAAAAATACTACAATGCTGAAGGGGAATGCTTATCAGAAATGTGAAAACCCGAATGTCAATGCTTATGGGAAATGCCATTAGTGAAAAAAATACTTTGTCATCTTGTTGTGTGTAAATTGATAGTGCCGGGCTTGACAGATAGCTATGAAGTTAACTTTGTACATTACAACACAAGATGATGGTTCAAATTCTCTATCTTATACATTAAACTAGAAGAGTATAATGGTCCTTACAAATAAATATAATAGTTTTTATTGAGATTAAAGCAGAAGTGAAAAAGCAGTTGTATTTACTAATGGCAAATGGGAGGGCTTCCATCATCGCAGGGTTTTACATGAGCGAATAGGCTTTAAACAAAGATGAAATTATACTCTGCCAAAGATGGCAGAGTATAATTTTCCTTAAAAAAAATGCAAACCCCAAATTCTTTGATTCTTGAGCTTTCTTTTTCTGACTGCCTGTACCCAAATTCATATATAGGTTAAACTCTGCACTGTTACTAATGCACATTTTCTGATTAGTAATTTAAGTAGCTTCTACTGTCTAAGAATTAAAGACAGTATTAGGATACCACAGGTTGCCTAATTTAATTCCATACCTAGAGGATGTATTAATGACATAAAGGAGAGAAAGAACATGGACATTTGAACGGTAGTATCTTGCGAAAGAGGGTTTTTTCTAATCAGTTTGACAGATGCCTCAAAAGACCCTTGATGTAGCACAGTCTTCTCATTCCATAGGACAAAGAGCTGAGTTTTGTTTCTGACACTTCCAGCTCAGGTTTTCAGTTTAGTTCTTTTTTTTTTGAGTGTGTAGTATATTGAAGCAACCAAAACTGAGTAGGCAAAGGGGCTTTTGTTTGCTTGTTTGTTGTCAAAATGATTGCCAAAATATTTAAGAGTGTGAAAGGATTCCCCAAATCATGCATCCACAGGATGGTTCCCACTCAAAAACACATCATAGGTTCTCATAAGGGTTTATTCAGTAAAATGCTGACATGGTGAACTGTAATTTCTATTATCTTCTTTATTAATTTAATATTTGCAGGTTCTAAAAAATGATATGAGCTCTATGAGGAATAAATAATCATTTTGAAGTGTTTTGTGGGTTTGATTTTTTTTTAGATTTGCTTATGGAATTAAGACAGGCAAAGATTTTCTCAGAGCTTACATAGGAAGTATAGGAATATCAGTAGAAACTAATGAGATACAACAAAATTACAATATAGCATTTAGATGGTGGTGTTCATCTTTAAAATATTTACAGGTCTTAATTGACTAAATTGAAACACACCCAATGATATGCCACTGTTTTTGTTTATCCTCATCATTTTTTACAATAAGGAAAATATATGAGAAAACTATTTTTATATAAAGTTATGGCGTGTGTAGATGTCAGAGATGAATTTAGAAAACCGATATTATTTTATTTATTCAGAAGCCTTGATGTCATTAGAAAGACACTCTGGTGTTAACAAATACAGTCAAAAATATTCTACAATAATAGATCTACAATGTAGATCTTTTTACTCTTAGAATGTTTCATCTGTCTTCCACACACGGAATATTGCATTCCTAACAGTGTATTCTCTGGTGCATTAAGCAGTTTGCTATTTGCAAGTAATTTCCAATTCCTCAGTTCCAGGGAGTGGCACAGATACACCAGACCAAAACAAAATGTTTCATTTTGTGCGTTTTGTAATTTTCTCTCTGTGCTTTTTTCCTCATTGCACTTCTTGTTCAATCTTCCCACAAATAACAAATTGCAAGAGATGCTTTTTTATTAGGTTACTTGTTTAGTCATTGTTTATTCTAGCTAAAGGTGTTCCTTCATATTGTGCACCAGCTAGAGCTGATTTTATTTTTTATGTGTATCTGTATGCTGTCATTCTGCTAGCTATTTCTTTGGCTTCATTATTCCAGTGAAAGATCAAAAGCAAAATTTTATATGCAAGCAATGTGATGCAGAAACATACTTATCACACCTAAAGATGTTTCCCTACTAAAATAGAAAGAAACTTGTATATGCTGGATCCAAATCTAATACTTTACCCTGTTCACATACCACCTTTCAGAAAACAAAAAAATAACTTTTTTTTTTCTTAACTCCAAAACCTTAGTTTTGTTTTCCTAATGTTTATAAGCAATGAACTGATATTTTAGCAGAACAATCTCTCATAAACCCAAAATATCAGTCCTGAGTACTAACAGACAGCATAGAGCCCATCCAAGCATATTGAAGTTAAGATTGTGTATTTCCATATGCATGACTTATATTTGTCCATGTTAAACCTCAGCTACACTCCTATCACTGCGTCTGTGCAACTGGCCTTCACCTTTACCACTCTGTAGTACCTGTTAGTACCAACAAGCTTTGTCATCTGACTATTTCTTTTATATTGAGCAAACAGCCTCCAGGGCATACTTCAGTATGAAAAAGAAAAAAAAAAATCAGTTCTTTGTTTCTTATCTTTTAATAAGTTATTTATCCATGTGGAGACTTGCTCTCTTATCTCATGGCAGCTTAGTTTCTTTAAGAGCCTTTGCTGAGGATCGTGTTGATTGCCTTTGGAAATCAAAGGATGTCATATCAACCTTTGTGCATAGGCTCATTTATTCCTTCAAAAAAGCTCCCATAGGTTTGTGAGTTCTGACTCTAAAGAAGCCACTAGTTCTATTCTTTACACTGGTTCTCACTAGTCTTCTCAGAAGAAACAAAGGTGAACATCACTGGTCTGTGTTATGCAGGTGGAAGCTGCTGGAGTCTGCCCTGGAACGCTTTTGAAAATTGGCAGCATATTTGCTATGTTCAACAGGCTGAACACCACAATCAGCAACTCCCCTGTCACCAGTTTGAGTTCCTTTAGGTCTACTAGGTGAATATTTGCTAGTTCTCATTTACCAATATTTTAAAAGACAGGTAGTCGAAAGTCAATTACCTGTATGTATTTCTCAGGCCAATTCGCAGACAGACTGATAGGAGATGCAACTGGTAAAGACTTAGAGGATGATAATATGTCATTCAGCATGATTTCTGGAAACATTTGAAAAATCACACTCATATTTGCTTTAATTTTTTTGCAAGGTTGATTTATAAAAGTAACTGGTATAATGGGCTTCTATGGGCATTTAACTTAATCCTGCATAACAGCCTGAATGGAATTAGCATCATACAGTACCAGTGGAAACCTTATTAATAAATTTAAAAGCAGTTTAATGTTAGATCTCAGTGGTAATTTTAATGAGAAACAAGGATAATATTAACTGAGTTCCACACGAATCTATTCTAGGCCTCATGTTATTTTTATCTACAGTTTAAGTAAAATTTGTAGAATAATAGTAAATTTTTAATACTGCCAAAAGCTAGCTGAAATACCTAAGGAGAAAATCTAATGTTTATAGGTAAGGGTGGAAGACAGCATTGCACACCATCAATGAAAAGACTTTCAAAAACCATTGCTAGTTGATGGTATTATACTTCAGATTTAAAGGGTGAATGCAATGCATAGATACCCAAGTCGAGTCATGTTAAAAAAAAAGAGGAGCTACTTTCTCTGGAAAAGTCTGTGACAAAATCAGCACAAATTAAATTATTCAGGTTTGACATCAATCATAAAAAAAAAAAAAGGGGGCCTGAATAACTGGAATTTAGAAAAAATGTCAGCAGAGTAACTTGAGAGAGAGAAAATTTGCCTTCTTGTGAAAAACTTGGAGAACTCTATTTGCTTAGTTTACCTATGAGAAGATTAAGAGGTGTTTTTATCTTAGCCTTGAAGTACCAACTCAGGGAACACATTTCTGAAAGCAGATTGCTCTTTAATTTGGATACAGGAAAAAAATGTAACAAGGCACAATAGCTGGAAGCTGAGCACAGAGTAGAAAAAAAAATATATATTTTTTTAACAGTACAAATAGTTAACTGGCAAAAAAATTGCCTGATTTTTTTTTTTTTCATGATTTGAAGTTACTGGATCAAGATCAAATGTCTTTTTACAATTCAGAATCTGTGAACTTCAGGCAACTTGTTCTGCCTTTTGGAGAGGTTCATATGGCCCATCTTTAAAATTTGTACATTTCCAGATACATTATGTACATGAAAAAGAAGTTGTGGCATATGGAAACAGAAGTCTTTAAAGTCACAAATTATACCATTTTAACAAATCTTTTCAATTTATTTGCCATCTTCTGTCCTGTTTTCATATCAGAAAATTATTTAAATTAAATCAGAATTATTTCACTGGAATATAATAAGGAAATACATCAAATATATACCCTGAACAAGGAGAAAAAAAGTGTATTAAAGTTCAGACAAACTGTCTGACATTAGAAAAACAGTCTTATTTTCATTGTTTGTCTTGTCTGTAATTATTTCTGCTTATATTTTGCTATTGCCAAAGGATCTGAACATTGTTCTAGGTCCCAGAAGAGCTTACAATTAACAATATAACCCCCATAAAGAATATTAAACACAACTCAGTGGCTGCTTTTTTGTTTGTGTATATTCTTAGCTGTGCTTAATGGTTCCTATGAGCCCCGCTTAAGAAAATAAAAAGTCTCAAATGTTGAAATCTTTCAGGAAGCTGCAACTGATGAAGAAGGTTATTGATAGTAGGAATTTTAATAGAAAAAAATATGAGGTCAGCACTGTTATAGTGTTAATTACCCTATCCACGTGTGTTGGTTTTGTTTAGTCAGGAGGGCTACAGTGGCAGCTTCTGCAAGAAGTTGCTAGAAGTTTCTCCTTTGTCCAATGGACTGGACCCGCTGCTGGCCAAGGCCAAGCCAATTCATGACAATGTTCAGTGAGAACACCTCTGTGATAATGTATTTAAGAAGGAGAAAAAGAAAAAAAAAAAGGAAGAAGTGAAGAAGCAGAAGTGGGGGCAGAGAGGGGGAGGCACGAGCCACGTGGCTCTCTGGGCCTGACTTAGTCCAACTGCAAGAAATGAAGAGAGGAGATATGAAGAGAACCTCAGAAGCATCTGCCTGAGCTGATTGTGAAGAATTTTTTTGTGAGAGGAATGGCTGCAAGTGCCAAAGTCAGTGAAGAAGAAGAGGGAGAAGTAAAGTTGCTCCTGGCAAGATTCCCCTGCAGCCTGTGGTGCAGACCATGGTGAGGCAGGCTGTCCCCCTGCTTCCCATGGAGGTCCATGGAGGAGCAGAGATCCATCCGCAGCCCATGGAGGACTCCACACCAGGGCAAGCAGATGCTTGAAGGAGGCTGTGGCCCGTGGAGGGCCTGTGCTGGGGCAGTGAAGGACTGTAGCCTGTGGGTGGGACCCCACAGTGGAGCAGGAAAGGAATGTGAGAAGTTCTCCCACGGAGGAAGGAGCAGCAGAAAACAATGTGTGATTAACTGACGGCAACCCCTATTCCCTATTCCACCCTGTGCTGCTGAGGAGTGCGGAAGGAGATAGAGATAATTGAAATTAAGTTAAGCCTGGGAAGAGAGAGGAGTGGGTGGGGGTTTTTGTTCTCATTATCCTGCTTTGGTTTTGCTAATAATAAATCAAAATAGTTTTCCCCAAGTTGAGTTTGTTTTGCCCATAATAGTAACTTTAAGGATCTCTCCCTGTCCTTATCTCTTTTTGTTATATTTTCTCTCCTCTGTTCTCTTGGACAGTGGGGGAGTAATTGAGAGACTGTGAGCTTGGACTTAAGTGGAGCTAAACTACTATACCGTGGATAGCCAGTTCAAGAAATCTTTTTTTTTACTATACCACGAATTTTAATACATATTATAAATCTCCTCAACAAGTTGTACAGAAGAAACTAAATTACAGCGATAGAGGAAACCAGTAAATATTTGTACTAAATCTGTGGTTGCTCTTGCCTACATAAGTATAAAAGTTTATGCTAAATGCAAGCTGCACTCACTCTGTGTTGTGTGTGTATAGATGTTCCATGGGTAAGACTGGACTTCTCTCTGAACCAATTAACAGAACTATACAGGACCATGAAAGGATTTAATGCTGATAGCTGTTAAATACCATGACATAAGGATATCCCAAACTTTAAAGCTGCTGTTATGCCTTTCCTGAAGCAGGCTCTGACAATGTCATTCATCCTAAGGAAATGATAAAGCAGCTGTTCAGGATAAGCACCAGGCAAACTCACTTAATGATAATACAGACTAATGAATAGCACTTTCTCACTTAGTAATATTCTCAAATTGATATAGTAACTTTTACTGAAAATCTTGCATCTTCTCATGTTCCATAGTCTAAAGAAAGGGGCCTTTCTCATCCATAACCAGCTGCTTAATTGGTGGACAGGTTTGAGACACCAGAATACTTGATGTTTTACTTTCTGGAGGAAACACTTGAAAGGCAACATCTGTAAAAAAGAAGTATCAACTCTGAAAGTTGGAAAAGGGTAGTTGACTGCAACTCTACCCCTAAAGAATAGAAAACATTGGGGAAAAAAAGAGCTAGTAACATCATTATTGTGCCTAAATCAACATTTTTATCTTTTGTTGAAGTTTTAATTTTAAAAAGTTAGGGCTTTCCATAGATTTGTCCATATATTTGAGCATTTCCACATGTGCAGATATTGAAGGTAATTACTCAAATGCATGCAAAGAAAATTGGGGCTGGAAGGCAAGTGACATCAACACTGAAGAACAGTAATAAAAGATGGGAAGATATGAAGGAAAAATAAGAAAAGTTAAAGATCAGTAAGAGTTTGTTGTGAAATAACTAGAAAATAGAAATCTGAAGAATTTTGAAATACACTATTTATTTTATTAACATGTTCATCACTAGCACAGAAATGGCAAATATTTTGTGCTTGTGATCTGGTAATTTTTCAACTATGATATCGTTCTGATTCGGAATAAAAAAAACAGCTAGTGGAAAACAAGCTCACTTGAATTAAAAAAGGCATAAACGAAGAGCCTTATGAAATCTCACTGTTATATCAGTCTGTGCTACAATTTCTATTTTCATAACCTCCAAAACTTGTGCTGCTTTTTCTAGTTTTATTACTTGGAAAATTGATAAGGAAACAGCTATAAGGTTTATACCCAAAATGATAACTATAGCTTTATGCCTTTTCCTCTTTAATCTGATATTCTTCCTTCTGTCACTTGTGTTACCATATCTCTTTCAAAGTGCAGTACTCATATAATTTTGGGTTTTTACCAGGAGTCATGGCCTCTAACTGCTCTTAGGCATTGCAATTACTTGCTCCAGTGTACTTTAGTGCAGGGCAATTGGAGATCCTGTAAAGCTCACTACATTTGATGCCACATAGCATCCTTCATATGTTACATTTTGGCATAAGATGTTACTCAACCAGTAGATGTAACTAGCCAAATATAGGCAAGTTTCAAGGTATTTACTTCAGTATTAATGATACGGTATTATATTTGCAGTTCTATTTACACTGGGGTACAATTTACACTATATTTAAACATGTATTTAGAGTCTATCGAAGCTAAGCACTCAGATAAATAGCAAACATAATGGTTAAATATGACCTACCATATTCCAAATTCAACAGAAGTGAAACTAAAACATAGGAGAACTTGGGTGTTCAAGGTCTGTAGGACAGAGGAAAAACTGATGGGGAAATGCAGATGAATGGGTAACACCTAAGGACACAGTCTTTTTTTTTTTTTCTGAAACAGAAGAAAATAAATTACCTCTGATATCTGAGGGGCCTATATTGTCCTATAGTGGTTTTGGTTTTTTTTGTCGGCAGCTGGTTAAGTATCCAGAGAAAAAAGGAAGAGAGTGCAAAAAGTTGTCTAAGAATTTTTCTTATGATACTGATTTTAGCTGAGAAGGAGTTAATTTTCTTCATAGCAATTCATATGGTAAGGTTTGGATTTTTGACAAAAATAATGTTGATAACACAGGGATGTTTGCCTATCAGATTCTTAGGGAAACATTAATATCCTCTAAATTTGGATATGTAAATTTAGTTGTATTGTTGTAGCTAGTCATTGAAATTCCCTCAGTAACAGTGAAGTATATGAAGATGACTTAAATAGCCTACCTGTTTTAAAATTATCTTATAGATCATAGACAGGATAAGTCACTCCAGAAATGCCAGGCTATCAGCATTAGATTTGGAGACATCCTATAGATCTGGTTTAAATTACACCTGGCTTTCATATAATACAATGTAGGCAAGATAAATCCTGACCTTTATGCGCTATTTGTAAAACATAATAGTACTTCTCCATATTGCAAGCTCAGAACAGTAAAAGTAATGATCTTGGTGCTCAAATCTTATGCAAACTGAAGCCAGATAAATATTTAAACATGAATTTGCAGATGCAAAAAAAAAAAAAAATCTTTACCCATGTAGGCAATTTTCAGAAAGAAATATCTGTATTACCTTTCTTGGCCAGTTCCAAGCAAAACTTCAATATTAAATGACAGCTATGTTTAGCATGGATTTCAAGATTTGGACTCCTGTTTCTGTGTTTCTCTAAATAAGATCTAGCCTTGCCATAATTCAACCTAGGTATGCAGTTGCAAACAGAGTATACAAAGCTAAACAGATATAAAAATGTGTATTCTAATTGTTCTTTCACCCTGTAGGGCTAAGAGTAGATAGCCAAAATTCCTTTGCAATGTGAAGTATAGCAAGTGTAAGTAAGCAACATGAATGATAGAAACAAGAATTTAAACAAAGTCTATAGTACTCTGAACAACTAGGGAGTGAACATGTTAACAACAGCCTCAGAGTGAGAGAAACTTTGCTGAAAGTACAGAGAGATTGGCACTAAACTATTTCTGAAAATTACTAAGGGAAAGTTTAGAAGTTAAACAAATCCATTTTAAGGGAAATTAAAGCCTATCTATTTCCTTTCAAATGTGGTAATTTAATGGTTTTATAGTGTGCTTGCATGTTATGAGACAGAGAAAGAGGAGGAAAATGTGATCCTTTCAGGAGAGTAGGACTTGAAAGCTGACAGTAGCTTACCCTCTGAGCAAATTTATATAACTGTAAACAAAGTGTTCCACTTACCTCATTAGGAAGAAACAAATGCATGTAATAAAATCTTAATTAGTAAATGTAATATAATTTTGTTCTGATTAAAAATCTAACACCTAAATCAACATTTCATACTGGTAGGAGCTCTGCCTCTTTCATTTATGGATAATAACATCAGTTTTGCGTGGAAGAAGGGTCTCTTTTATGGGTGCATCTTACCATGTTCTGTTTTTCTGACTTTTTGTTTGCGTTTCTTAGGGAAACAAATAGAAAATCAAGTCAGTCTAAAATTAGAGATCTGATTTTTAAAAATAATCTATATTATGTAAACTATTGTAAAATACTTCAGTAAGAATTTAATTTAGTTTTACATAGTGAAAATGAGCCTAATTAATGAGAAGCCTGCCAAGAAATTATTAGCTTTTATACCCAGTCAGTGATTCTTTTTTTATCTGACTGACATTGCAGAACTAGCCAAAAGCATTTTTCAACTGAAATGATAGCAGTCTGTGTACAGATCCAAGAAAGAAAAAGAAAACCCACAATAGCCAAAATAAAGTTACCTGAGCCAATCCTTTGCTCACCTCAAACTTACACCAAGCCCCCTGAAATCAGATAAGCTATTCATATGAATAAGGATTTAGGTCTACCTTAAGGGGAGATTGTTCTAGTTTTATTTTAAAATGTATTATTAAAATACTGATTGGATAGATGAGGATTAGGTTGTTGAGTTTTTATTGTTTTGTTTTGTTTTGTTTTGTTTTTAATTTCCCTTGAAGAACAGAGGGGATTCAGACATCTGGAAAAGTTTCCAAACCTATGAAATGAGAATTTACGTACTGCTTTCACACATATATCTCTGAAAAGACACTAATGATGAGGATATACAGCTGCAATTGTAAAAGCTAGGGTGGCAGCTATAATCATTCTGTGGTAACATCTCCTTGGAAAACACAGTGTTAAAAATGTAGAGCTGATGCATATTTTCCTCTAACAATTATGTCTGTCAGGAGAGAACAGCAAGTGGCCAGGCCATATCAATACAGGTCGGAAGTCCTCCTTATGAAATCTGTACTCAGTTCTATATGAATGACAGTATTCTGTGACAAGGTAAAACATATATAAATAAAAGAAAGGGGAAAAAAATGGTTGTCCTCTAAGTGATCTTTCTAGTTATATTATTTCAAAATAAAACTCTGATTTAAGTATGAATCAAAAGAGCTAAGAATATACTGCCTTGTATCAGAGTACTGTCAACATTAAGATCTGGTATAGATCCTTTAACATGAGCTCATGTATGGCAGTGCAACTACAAAAAGTTCTGTTGTAGTGGAGATGTAGTATTGCAGTCACTTCATAGTAATTAATTTTCTATCACAATTTTTGTTGCATATCCTGTTCCCTAAGGATACCCAGTATGTGTATTCTAACATTGTTCTAACACGTTCTGGTGCATAAACATTCAAACAGCACAGCAGCAGAGAGCAGCTCCAAGATCTTGATTAAAACACATGCCTTTGCTATGTAATAAAATAAATCTTCTAGCAGTGAGGAAGACATGAAGAATTTAGCTGTTTGCCCTGTGAAGCAACAGGGATAAAAAAAAAAAAAAGTGTGCATACATTAAGACAGTGTTTGATACCATACATACTTAGCCTCGGTACTGGTTTTGGCTAGGTAAGGGTTAATTTTCATCATAGCAGCCCCTAAGGTGCTAAGTTTTCAGTTTGTGACCAAAACATTATTGATATATCAATGTTTTAGCTATTGCTGAGCAGTGCTTACACAGCATTAAGGCTTTCTCCCTTTCTCACTCTGCCCCCCACAGTGAGTAGATTGGAGGCAGACAGGAGGCTGAGAGGGAACACAGTTGGGACAGCTGACCCAAATTGATCAAAGAGATGGTCCATCCTCAGCAGTAAAACCAGAAGGAGAGTTTATTAGGGGTTGCCATTGCTCAGTGACTGGCTGGATATCCATCAGCTGCTTGTAAGTGATTGCTTTTACATCACTTTGTTTTGTTTATTTTCTTTGGGTTTGCCTCTTTCTCTTTTACTTTTATCTTGACCCATGAGTTTTCTCACCTTTGCACTTCCAGTTCTCTCCCTGGTCCTGCTGCAGGAAGAGTGAGCAAGTGGCTGTGTGGTGCTTAGTTCCCTACAGCGGTTAACCCACAGCAGCCCCTAATGCTGTTTCAGTGTTAAGTATACAGTTAATAAACCAGACATACATCATTACCCTTATCATTTTGAGACAATTTTTATTATTATTATTATTTCCATTGTTTTTAGAAATAATGGTCTATAACAGTGGAAGTATTTCTTTAGAGATCACCAGGTAAGAAAGGGAGGGAACATCAAAAGGATACTGGATTCATAAAACCTTTTGTGTTACTGCCTTTGTGGGGAAGGTGCATATGCACAGCGTCTACTGCAAGATGAAGCTGATCTCAGTCGAAGTCTTAGAACACTTCCATAACACTGCTACTGTATTATAAAAAAAAAAAAAAAAAAAAAAAAGGAAAAAGATGCACACCTAATTTGCTGAATTTAGGTACAACTGTCAGTAAATCATCAGACAAAGGGTCAAAACTACAGACATCAGAGCAGTTATTTCATCTCAGTTGCAGCATGTCCAATTTAAATATGTATCTGGTAGCACTAGGAAATAGTTAGGTTTAATAACGATTGATAACAGTGCCTATTAGAGAGCCTAGGAATGGACAGAGCATTTTCTTCCATGATCTAGCTTGTTTGTAACCATTTGCTGTAATTATCTTATGGAAATCTAGAAAGAAAGACCTGATATTGACTCTGAAATAATTCCAGTGAACATATACATCAGCAGCAGCTTAACCGTGTCCTGGGTAGTGACCCCTTACATGATCAAGCAGTAGAACACGGCAAATGCCTGTTGTGCATACACCTGACAGCTCTAAAAAGGTAATTTGCAAAGCATATCAGGTTAGCAAGTGATTGCTTGCAAGCCACTGATTAAATGGCAGATTATTTTCATTTAGCAAGAGGAAGAATAATGAGTCAAAAGCATTTCAGAGGGCTGAGAGCAGTGCAAACTGGCATATTGTGCCTGATGCAAGATGAAGGCACAGGAGCATGATTTAAAGGCAGAATCGACTGGAATAATTACTCCCTGTTCAGAAAAAAAAAGTAGTTAGCTGCTGAGAATTTGAAGGAAATCTCAGCTGCCGAAGGGACCAGCATTTCTACTAATTGTGCTGCATGTGCCTATCAAGTATGCTTCTTAGTTTCAAAACACATATATTCACTATTCATGCTCTCAAATGCAGTCTTGGCAGCGATACATGGTAATGTCAAGTCTTGAATTTTAACTTACTAAAAATAAGACAAAAAATAAGATATTACACAGGGGAAAAAGTTTTCCCTTTGGTTTTGTAGTGAGAAGTGAGGGGAGGTTGAAGAAGTTTATCAAGGAAATATGTAGAACTTGACAAAAATCTTGACCAAATAAGTTTATTATCTAACGGAAATGATTTTTTTTTTATTTCATTACAGTCTTTAAAATAAATATGTGCAGATAGGAATGCTTATGAAATAGTGAATTCTCATATAGCGTTTTTATGAAATGTCATTTAAAAATCAGAAAACATAGCTAGTCTGCAAATGAAGGTCAAATCAGTACAAATCAGTACAGATCAATCACTTAGCTTTTTAATGACAGTGCCCTGGTGAGGTCAGTGATGTCCATGTGAGATACGCAGAGAATGAATGTGGCATTATTTCACAGGATTTTTCTACTCTCACTATACAAAGCTCTCAGTCATGGTGGTTACTTACTGCTTATGACCTAGGTTCCTATCACACAAAGATCCATGAGGTTGAGCATTTTTTTCCCCATCTCAAAGTTCTTTTGAGAAACCATCCAGTGCCATGTAAATTAGCAGATGTCCCATAGTCAGAATAAAACTGCTCATGTACATCAGCTTATTATTATTTTTAATTAACCTGAAATATAAAAATATATTCAAAATAAAAGAAAGAGTGACTTTTAGCTTCCAGGACAAATTCTACAAAAGAAAATTTGAGAAAAAAAGTCCATTATTTGCAACACTTGCCCGCATTCTGATGTATTAAGGAATATAAGAAGTACTGTGATAAATCAAATGCTGTGAATTATTTACCAGTTTGTAGAAATATATCTGTACCGACTACAAACTGGAAATATTTGAATACTTTTTGTAGCATACATAGAATATATATATGTACACACATCTACACTCTCTCTCTTCTTCTCCCAGAAGGAATTTGACTCATATTCCTTTATGACTATCTAAAGTACATTCAGTGAATTTCATTGTTTTCCAATGGCAACTGTATTGAAACTAACACATGCAATTATTTGACTGGCAGGACAAAGTATTTTACTATTTCTCTGTAGTCAGTAACACCATACACTGCATACAAGAAGGTACACAATGCCTTTGTGGGTATATTTGTTTCCAAATAAAGCCATAATTTGTAATTCAGCTAAAGGACTTAGGGGAATTTGAGTATAATCAAGTATGACAGAACAAATATTAAAGTGAATACGTTGGCAACAATCCATGTTAGGGCATGTACATCTGACTACAAGATTGATTTTCATTTCAAAGGGCCTCCTTACTCATTCCTGTATTGCTGGTACTATTATAATTAGTGGAATCATGATATTTTATATTTTTACTCAAAATTATTGATGGTGGTCTACATAAAAGCCAATCTTACTTTTACAAACTCTTTGCACATGCTGCATTGTGAGTAAGGGAATAATCCCCAAGGCCTTAGTGAGTTTTACTGCATCTTCATGTTGAGTTGGCTAGCTGTACCACACTTACCTTTCTTTTTCCTTTCATTTTTACACATAAACACCTGTGCTAGTTGGCGCAGAAATATACTATTATGTTAAAGGAATGGTGCAGTTGTATGAGATGATGCTGTTATTACCGTTACCTTGAATGACACTTGATAATCCAACAGATATAAGATCTTTCTTTCCTGATACTCTTGTGCCTTATTTTATTCTAGCAGTGGGGTTTTTTTGGCACATTACACCCATTCAAATATTTCTTCTTCATCAAGCTTCTTTTGAAAGAAATATATTCTGCTTCCTTAACTATGGCGTATCTTTACTATCTCTTAGGAAGCCATGCTCACACTTCAAAGATTTGGAAAACCATCAGTTATAGCAAAACTCTACTTTTCTAGCAAGGATGACAAACCAGTACTGAAAATCCAAACTGAGAATTAGTATTGGCAAAAAAAAAAAAAATCTGACTTTTCACTCACTGATATTTCTTCTTTTCCAGAGAAAACATTCTAGCGTCTATTTTCCCATGGAATAAGCATTTTAGGAAAAAAAAAAGAAACTTAAAACCCCCGAAAAAAACGAAAACCACATAACATTTTGCTATATCTGAAATGCTCAATCTTGAAATGAAATGCACTCTATTGTATGCTGCTAGAGAGAAGCACATGGGGTGTTTCAAGTATCCAGTGAGGGTACTGGGCTGTCATGTTCACAGAAAAATCCAAGATGAAATGTGTTCAGAAATGTATACAGGTTCTGATGGGTAAAAGGGACAAAAAATTCACCATGTCTACGGTCCAGCAGTGGAATAGGCTGCCCAGAGAGACTCTGCAGTCCTTGAAGGTTTCTAAGACCAAACTGGATAAAACCCTGAGCAATCTGGGTTGAATTCAATGTTGACCCAGACTGAGCAGGAGACAAAGTGATAGCCTCACAAAATTCCTTCTCATCTTGAATATCTGTGATTATCTGACGCAGAAAACTAAACCCAAAGATGGACACATGGAACAGTGTACACGGGTTTGCATTTCTTTCACTTAGGAATGGTGCTTATAATTTAAATATTCAGTGTGAAGTATGGGATGCTATCTTCTAACATCAAAAAGTGAAGGACGCAGAGAATTCCAGAGAAAAACCTATCACTTTTTCTCCTTCTAAAATAATTTTGCTTGAAATATTCGTAAGACAAACTGAAATCTATTAACTCCATATATTATCTTATTGTACTTACTAAATATATGTTATCTTGTTGCATATATATAAACAATAATGTATGATAATTAAACTTAATGTACACCTAATAATACCTTCAAAATGCATAAGTAGATGTTTTATAATATGTAATTTTCTATACCTAGATTATATACCCTTCCAGGTAAAGTAAATAATTTTAGAAAAAGCTCTGTAACTCTTAACAGTCATTCTGATCTTACAGCGATGCCAACTTTTCAACATTCTGTCCAAGCCTTTCCTATCTCAGGACCACCAACATACAGGCAAACTTAGGCTTGATGTTTGTTATTCTTCCTGTCTAAGTGCTGGAAGAAACATTATAGTCACTCATGTTCTGAAAAGCATGAAGGAATTGATGCAAGAGGAGAATGACATTATGCAGCTAAGATAGAACATGAATAATAAAATAGATGCTGTTTGAAGAACAACTGCAAAAGACGTTATTAATTTGACTTGAGCTTAATGTTTTGGAGATAGTTAACCATGTCAGGAACAGGATCCAACACAAGACTTGATCTTTTATACATCATTACAAAGAACTTCAGAGGGGCTAAGGAGCCCGTGGGTGAGAGCACCTACTGAGCAGGTAGGAGTTCTACCTATAATCACATTTCAGCTCAAATATACAGTTTTATTATTACCTTTCAGAAAAGTGGCAGACATTTTCAATACATGAGTTTAATTACAGTCTGAACAACCTCAGACACAAGCAGCTGTCTACTCCTTAAATAGCTGATATTCCATAGGTTGTTTTCTCAATTTCTTTTTTTAATTTTCTCCATTTTGCAGTATAAACCACACTCATGAGACTAATGGCTGCAGACCTTGGGTGTCCTGCTCAGTCTGTGGTTTAATCACAGTGTGCTGGCAACATGCCATCTTTCGCAACCCAAATTTTAAACATTTAAGTCCTCTTTGATTTTAGACTGAGCTTTGGAAATGATTAGCCAAATGTAAAATATGCCAAGCTGTAAATAACTATTTTCCATGTTATGGGTATAGACACTCTTATCTCAAGGAGTTTGCAGATACTTACTCCATACATCATGTCTTTGCTATTGTTTGCTCCTTATCTCTGAACAGCCACCTTTAGTCTAACTCCTAGCAGTCAGATTAATATAAAATAGATACATTTAGAGACTATTGTATTTATAGAAAAATCACTATTCTTACTCTCTCTCCCTCCCCCCCCATATCCTAGCTTTAAAAATAATTTTTTAGAATGCTACATCTTTTTTTTTTGTGTCCACACCTTAAGAAAAAAAGCTACAGACAAATAGAAAGCTTCATAAAAAACAGTACTTGAATAACCTGAGGTTTGAAAAAGGCCGTTTTCAGAGTTTCTATTATATCCAGGGAAAGGGTAAGAGGTGACTTGATTACAGCCTACAATTACTTACAATGAGAACATTTCTGATTGCAAATAGCCCTTTAATTTAACAAATGAAGCATAACGAGATGCAATATTTGAAGGTGGAAGCTAGATGATTGATATTAGACTAGGTGCATATTTTTATTAGTGAATCTAATCAACTATTTGGACTATTTACCTAGGGAAATACTTGGCTTTTCATCATTAAGAACTTTAAATGAAAATTGTGTGTTCCTGAAAGACATGTAATAGCTCAAGTAGAAATTATAGACTTTATATAGGAAACACTTGAAAGAATTCTGTCTTGTATTATGCTGTAGTTCTGACTAGGTGATTATTATGGCCTCTTCCAGCCCTAAAAGTTGAGCAAAACTTAGTTCCATTAAAATGTTCCATTAAAATCAATGCGAGTTTTGTCACTGACTGGAATCAGGACTCCACCATCTCAGTTTACACTAGGACACTTTACAGCCTCACTAACGCTGTAAAGATACCTTCAAGTATGCAGAAATGTAATCATATTTAATTCCTCTGAGTAATTCCAGGGTGATGTAAAAAAAGCCCTAAATGTAATGCAAATCAAGCTTTCCTAACACCTAGAAATCAGTACCTTTTGCAACTGGGGCTGAAAGATTGTGCTTTCACTGGTTGCCTACTATGAAGTTTGAAGAAGCACATACTTAAACTTGCCAGCTGCAAAGTTTTGCTGATGACAAGTTAAGGCTGACAAGAAGGGAAGTAACTGCCCTCTCTTCCTTGTGCTTAAACTCACATTGTCTTTGAGGACAACTGCCTTGGACATCATAGAGGAGCTTTCAGATAGCACAAAATGGTTCTTTCCTTACCTGTAATAAAACAGTAACCCACTGTGTCTGAAGGCTGTAATAAAAAGTTTGTGCGGTACAGTAACATTAATAAGTAGATGTATTAAGGAATTTCAATACATGTAAAAAGAAGATTTAGAGTTAGGATTCTCATTGCTGCAAGCAACATATAATAGAGTTACAAAAAATAATCAGGGATACAGACAAGCCAATCTGAGTTATACTACTTACCGTCTCTCTTAGTGCAAAAATAAAAGAATATACAGTGGAGTGAAGAGGAAAACCACAGACAGTTTAGAATCACAGAATAGTTAGGGTTGGAAGGGACCTTTAAAGGTCGTCTAGTCCAATGCCCCTGCAAGAAGCAGGGACATCTTCAACTAGACCAGTTTGTTTAGAGCCTCTTCCAACATGGCCTTGAATGTTTCCAGGGATGGGGCATCAACCACCTCTCTGGGCAACCTGTTCCAGCGCTCCACTACCCTCAGTGTAATAATTTTTTTCCTAACATCTAATCGGAATCTACCTCCCTCTATTTTAAAACCATTAGCCCCCGTCCTATTGCAACAGGCCCTGCTGAAGAGTTTTCCCTGTCTTTCCTGTAGGCCCTCTTTAGGTATTGGAAGGCCACTATAAGGTCTCCTCAGAGCCTTCTCTTCTCCAGAGAGCCCAGGATGCGGTTGGCTTTCTGTGATGCAAGCGTCCATTGTCAGCTAATGCTAAGTTTCTCGTCCACCAGCACACCGAAGTCCTTCTCCTCAGGGAAGATAGCCTATGGGGATATTTAATTTCTTAAAGTTATTAAAAATAAAAAAGACAAACAACTCACCACTCATAGATATCAGAGAGACAACAGTGTTTAAAAGCATAGGTATTGTGTCCATTGTGTGTATCTATATCTACATCACTACTGGAATTGGAGCATCAATTTTTATCTATACAACACCTTGTGGGGTAGGGTAGAGCTGTTATCTCCCATTCTGCAGGTGGGGAATCATGTGCAAAAGCCACAAAAATAGATCCCTCAAGGATTTCAGCACCTGACTATGGCCTTTCTCAAGGGACACGTGGAAGAATCTATCAAGACGTCAGCAGTGTTATGCATCCAACAACTGTGCAAGCAATCCATCCACAAGGACTGAGAAGCCAAACACTGTAATGGTTCAGTGCCAGTGCTGGCTGAATATGACTGTCCTTAGAAAACAGCAAAAGTGTCATCTCAGCTGCAGGCATCCTACAGTCAGCAATGTTGACACATGGACTGCAGGATAAAAAACATGGCGTGCTTTAGCCCCCACTCTCTTTTGTGATCTGGTAGACAGTAGAGACACAAATACAGTGGTAGTGAGTCCACCTCTTGCTAAAGGAGTGGAAAACACTGTGGGTAGTTCAGGAATTCACTCATCAGTTGGATTAATTGTTTCATGCATCTGCATGACCAGGCAGACAGAGGAACAACAACTCCTTTATCCACTTCACATTCCACTAAAAGCTCAGCTATTAAAAAGATGCACAATGCAGAAAGATGAGGCATATTTTGTCAGAAAAGCAACGTGTAGGTGCCCATATACGAAACAGTTCAGGGACAGGTGTCCTGTGTGGTATGACGCCCTCAGACACTAAGAAAGGGAAAATAAGTAAGAACACATCAGTATAGCATTTCCAGCTGCTTATATATCACACCGTACATAGCACATCACCTTCCTGTGACTCTTCTGTACTTGCATCCACTTAAAGAGGAAAGGAAATTATATAAGACCATATTTAGCTGGGTTTTTTTTGTCCATAAATTTCTGTAGTAGCAGGAATATAAGTGCAAGCATCCTAAATCTAAGGTGGGCAATCCAGCCTTCCAACATAGGAATCATAGAATGGTTAGAGTTGGACAGGACGTTCAAAGGTCATCTAGTCCAACCCCCCTGCAAGAAGCAGGGACATCCCTGACTAGATCAGGTTGCTCAGAACCTCAACCAGACTGGCCTTAAACACTTCCAGGGGAACCTGTTCCAGTGTTCTACAACTCGCATTGTAAAAAATTTCTTCCTAATATCCAATCTAAATCTACCTCCCTCTATTTTAAAACCATTACCCCTCGTCCTATCACAACAGGCCCTACTGAACAGCCCCTCCTCATCTTTCCTGTAGGCTCCCTTGAGGTACTGGAAGGCCACTATAAGGTCTCCCTGGAGCCTCCTCTTCTCTAGGCTGAACAGCCCCAACTCTCTCAGCCCGCCCTCATCAGAGAGGTGCTCCAGCCCTCAGATCATCTTTGTGGCCCTCCTCTGGACCCTCTCCAACTGGTCCATGTCCTTCTTATGTTGGGGGCTCCAGAACTGGACACAGTACTCCAGGTGGGGTCTCACGAGGGCAGAGTAGAGGGGCAGAATCACCTCCCTCGACCTGCTGGCCACACTCCTCTTGATGCAGCCTAGGATGCGGTTGGCCTTCTGGGCTGCAAGGGCGCATTGCCGGCTCATGTTGAGCTTCTTGTCCACCAGCAGTCCCAAGTCCTTCTCCTCAGGGCTGCTCTCAACCCATTCTCCGCCCAGCCTGTATTTGTGCCTGGGATTGCCATGACCCAGGTGCAGGACCTTGCACTTGGCCTGGTTGAACTTCATGAGGTTGGCACGGGCCCACCTCTCCTGCCTGTCCAGGTCCCTCTGGATGGCATCCCTCCCCTCCAGCGTGTCGACAGCACCACACAGCTTGGTGTCATCTGCAAACTTGCTGAGGGTGCACTCTATCCCACTGTCAATGTCACCGACATAGATGTTGAACAGGGCCGGGCCCAACACGGACCCCTGAGGGACGCCACTGGTGACCGGTCTCCACTTGGACATTGAGCCGTTGACCACCAGTCTCTGAGTGTGGCAATCCAGCCAACTCCTTATCCACCGAGTGGTCCATCCATCAAACCCATGCCTCTCTAGTTTAAAGAGAAGGATGTCGTGTGGGACAGTGTCAAAAGCTTTGCATAAGTCCAGGTAGATGATATCCACTGCCCGTTCCTTGTCCACCGATGCTGTCACCCTGTCATAGAAGGCCACCAAATTGGTCAGGCACGATTTGCCCTTGGTGAAGTCATGTTGGCTGTCACCAACCACCTCCTTGCTCTCCATGTGCCTTAGCATGGTTTCCAGGAGAATCGTCTCCACGACCTTGCCAGGCACAGAGGTGAGGCTGACTGGCCTGTAGTTGCCTGGGTCCTTCTAATTCCCCTTTTTAAAAATGAGGGTTATATCATCTCTCTTCCAGTCATCGGGGACCTCACCAGACTGGTATGATTTCTCAAATATGATGGCCAGTGGCTCGGCAACTTCATCTGCCAGTTCCCTCAGGATGCACGGATGGATCTCATCAGGTCCCATGGACTTGTGCACCTTCAAGTTCCTCAGATGTTCCCGAACCTGCTCTTCCAGTACAGTGGGCGATTCTTCATCCAGGCACTCCCTGCCTGTGCCTTCCACAGCTTGGGTGGAGAGACAAGAGCCCTTATCGGTGAAGACTGAGGCAAAAAAGTCATTGAGTACCTCAGCCTTCTCCATGTCCCTGGTAACCAAGACCCCCATTTCCTTCCGGAGGGGCCTACATTCTCCTTGGACTTTCTTTTGTCCCCTGCATATCTACCGAAGCCTTTCTTGTTGCCTTTTCTATCAGTGGCCAAATTCTATTCTGTCAGGGCTTTAGCCTTCCTCACCCGATCCCTGCCACTCTCTCAGCCTCTTTGTAGTCCTCCCAGGCTACCTGTCTCTGCTTCCACCCTTCTATAGGCATTCTTCTTCACTTTCATCACTTGCTCATCCACGCAGACCTCCTGGCCTTTTTGCCCAACTTGTTCTTCATTGGAATGCACCTCTGCTGAGCTTGGAGGAGGTGCTCCTTGAATATGTACCAACTTTCTTGGGCCCCTCTTCCCTCCAGGGCCACCTCCCATGGCACTTTGCCCATCAGGTCCCTGAAGAGGCTGAGAACCACCCTCCTGAAGTCCAGGGCAGAGAACTTGTTGCATAATTTCCTCACTGCCCTGTGGATCTTGAACTCCACCGCGTCATGGTCACTGCACCCAAGCCTGCCCTTCAGTTGCACATCCCCCACCAGCCCTTCCCCGTTGGTGAGCACAAGGTTGAGCATGGCACCCCTCCTTGTCGGCTCCTTTATCGCCTGCAGGAGGAAGTTATCGTCCACACATTCCAGGAACCTCTTGGACTGCCTGTGCCCTGCCGTGTTGTCTCTCCAACAGATGTCAGGGTGGTTGATGTCCCCCATGAGGACCAGGGCTTGTGACCGTGTGGCTGCTCCTATCTGGCTATCTACTCTGTCCTCCTGGCCAGGTGGCCTTAATGTCCTCTGTCCATCCCCGTCCTCTAATCTTGACCCATAAGTTCTCCGTCAGTTCCTCTTCCATCCCCAGGCGGAGCTCCACGCACTCCAGCCAGTTGCTGACACAGAGAGCGACACCCCCTCCTCGTCTCCCCTTCCTGTCCTTTCTAAAAAGCCTATACCACTCCATGTTGATGCCCCAGTCGTACGAATCGTCCCACCACGTCTCCATAATGCCAACAAGGTCGTAGCCCTGCTCATGTGCATGCATCTCCAGTTCTTCCTGTTTATTTCCCATGCTGCGTGCATTGGTATAGAGACACTTCAGCTGGGCCCCCAACAAAGCTGACTTGCTGGCTGGAGTGACAGGAGTTCTTTTGGACCGTAGTTTAAGTTCATCTGCACATACCTGTGATCCTTCCTCAGCTTCTGGACCCTCGGTGCTGGCACTGGCACCATGCTGACAGCAGTGGGCTGAACTGTGCTCCCCCTCCCCCAGCAACACTAGTTTAAAGCCCTCCGGATGAGTCTGGCCAGCCTTCGTCCAAGCTCACTCCTCCCCTTCTCGTTTAGGTGTATGCCATCTGCCCCTAGTAGACCGGGCTTCTCAAAGCACGCCCTGTGGTCTAGATACCCAAAGGCCTGGCTGTAGCACCACTCCCTGAGCCACGAGTAAACTTGCCAGATACGTCTGGCCCTTTCAGGTCCCTGCCCTTCGACCGGGAGGATTGAGGAGAACACCGCCTGTGCCCCAGAGTCTTTGACGGTAGAACCCAGGGCCCTGAAATCCCTTTTGATGTTTCTCAGGCTGCTACAGGCTGTGTCGCTGGCACCCACATGGAACACCAGTAACGGATAATAGTCTGTGGGCCGTACGAGGCCAGGTATTCTCTTGGCAACATCCCTGACAAGAGCTCCCGGGAGACAGCAAACCTCCCGAGAGAGCGGATCAGGTCGGCAGATGGGTGCCTCCGTACCTCTCAGGAGGGAGTCACCCACTACTACCACTCATCTCTTTCTTGGTAGCGCTAGTTATCACGCGAGCCAGTCAGGCTCCCTTGCACTGCTCCAGTGCCTCCCCCGAGGTGCTGGGTCTTACTTCTTTGGTCTACAGAGTGGCAAAGCAGTTCTGCAGGGGCACCTCGGGGTTCTGGAGAAGCTTCTTCTTCCTCCTGCTGCGCCTTGCCCTTGCAGCTTTCCATTCATTGGCATCTTCTGTCTGCTCACTTATGTCGTGTGTCAGTGGCGGGGTTGTGATTGGTTGACTGGGTGCTGCAGTTCCTGTGCAGACCGTGCCTGGAACCAGGCATCCAGCTCCCTCTCAGCCACCCTGATGTCCCGCAGCCTCCTGACTGCCTCCTGCAGCTCAGCCGCCTGCCGCAGGAGCTCCTCCACCTGGGCACACCTTCTGCAGGCAGGGCTGCCGCCTGTCCCTGCCCCAGGAGCAGGGTCCAGGCACTGCCTGCAGCCTGAGGCCTGCACCGCAGCCTCTCCCCTCAGCTGCTCGGTCTGCAAGGAGCCATCGACTGCCGCAGAGGGGGCCGGTGCAGACCTCCTGGCCGGAGCTGCAGCCTTTGCTCTCAGGAGGGTGTTGGCCATGGTGCCCTGAAAGTCGGGAACAGCACATGCCCTGGGCCCTGCCTGCGCAAACTGCCACGCCACATCCAGGTCAAACATCAAAATGGTCCCCAGCGTTCCCCAGGCCCCGCTTTGTGCAGGGAGTGGGGCTGGACCACCTGTGCTCCCTGGCTCCGCCCACATCTCATCAGCCGCTCTCGTGCGAGCTGCGGGCTCCTGGTGCCTCGCTCTGCTCGCCCCAGAGCTTCCCTGCGCTGTTCAAAACTTCTTGATAGGTCTTCAACTGTCATCACATTCTTTAGGGACAGATTATATGCTAATAGTCCAT
This sequence comes from Tetrax tetrax, assembly GCA_009806455.1. Taxonomy (NCBI): domain Eukaryota; kingdom Metazoa; phylum Chordata; class Aves; order Otidiformes; family Otididae; genus Tetrax; species Tetrax tetrax. The sequence goes on from WHYT01015897.1 coordinate 89,858, forward strand.
CCTGAGATTTCTTGTATTGAATCACCTAATACTGGAAGTATTTTGGTCAAGAAGATAGCAGAATAAGGTCCTTTATCTCTTTGTGAAGATAAGTCTAATTTTAAAATACAAATAACTCGAAGACATTTGTATGCATAATCTGTACATCATTCTAAATGCTACATTATTGAAAAAACATCAGGTAGGAGAGATTGAAAAGTCTTACTGAACTACTGCAATGAATATGACTTTTATTTATTATTAAATGGATATTAATGGACTAAAGAGAAGGTAAATACAGTTTACATAAAAATCATTTAGTTTTAATATGGCTAATGGAAAGACGACATGCTAATTTCTAACTTGAAAAATTCCTCCTTTCATATCTCAGCTGCTTCACTTCCTTTTATATTGATTTTGGGTTTCCAGACAATGAGATTACGTTTTGAAACATTCACACAGCAGAGCATAAAGACAAGGCTATAACAAAACAATTAGATTGATGTAAATGAGTCTCTAAAGCCTTGAGTAAAGCATTATTCTTTGTCGAGAAAGTGATCAAATTTCTCCTTTCACCCATACATCACAGCAGGTGGTGAGGAAGGGTTTTAAGGAGGCAGGTAAAGTTTTAGTCCAGTGGAGAAGAAATAATTCAGACTTTTGATGACCCTATGCTGGAACATCTTTTAAAAAGGAAAAAAAAAAGTTTCAGTTACGTTGTCAAACAATTCTTAGACAACTGTCACGGTGTTACATCCAATTATTATCATTCTATTTTATTAACAAAAGATAGGAGAGAGAATATTAAATATAACAGTAACCTCTATATCAATTACAAGACCAATTACTCACACCAAACATTTGTGTCAGTATTTCCCGTAACAGTACTCATGCACTTGAGCAATAGGAAATGCAGCAGGAATATAAACTATACAGAATTCATTTAGATAAAAACGAGATCTTGAGTTCTTAGACTCAAAACTGAACCATGCATACATAGACTGAATTTTTTTTTTTTTTTAAATCTAATTTTGTCATTGAAGGTAGAAAAGTTTCCTGTATCAGTGCATTCCCTTGTTCTCTGCTAGACACATCAAGAGACAAAGATGGGGTGGGCACAGGAAGGGAAGAAGGAAACAGTGAAACTGTGACAAAGGCTATTGCCCTGAAACAAAGCCTCACCTGTGTGAAATGTCCTTCAAAATCAAAACATTTTAGACACACAGGGTGGACAGAGCACACAGGGAATGCAGGGACAAGCAAGTCTGCGCTACACTATTTCATATACTGGAAAAATATTAAGAGCAGTCCTGAGAGAGATGCCTTGGTCCAGTTATTTTTTTTTACAAATGCACAGTCATAGAGGTCTACACAAACAAACAAGATCAAATGATAGTTTCAAAATCATAATTTTTCCATTGGAGTATTTTACTCTAGTCAAATTATGCTTTGTGTTGTTTATTATAATAATAATAATAAAATATGTTGATTTTTAAGTACTCAGTGGCCATAGAAATGGTAAGAAAGGCCACAGAAAACATTCTCATTTGCTTATGCACTCTCATGTCACTGGTTACAGTTACACTGAGGAAGCTAAAAACAAGAAACAGGATCACAGCAGATCTCAGCAGAGGTCAGATCAGTAGCATCTGTTTGGACTCCTAAAAGGTAGGTATTACAAAAGCTGAAAAGTGGTCATGTAGTTGTACCAGGAATATTCACCAAAGCATAGTCATGCTCCTCAGCTCCACACAACATCCATGCTGCCTAAAAAGCCCACATCTAAATGAAAAAAAAAAGAAAGAGCTGACCAGGAGTCTGAAGTTCTGTCCTGCATAGCTACCTGGGACAAGTACATAGAGATGCCTATCAGGTACCTTTGTATGTTTTGAAAGTACCAAATCAAATGCTTCAAGGGAGACAGGTGGCAGAATATGATGTTTTCCGGCCTTGTTATTGTCTAGAAATAAAATATGTAGGAAGCTATACAATACTGTCAAGACTGAGGCAATCCAGGGCATGTGTAGGAGTAGAAATGCTGATGTTGGGGATTATTTGATGTAAAAAACCCAGGAAATATCCATTGTTTTCACACATCTATAGGACTGCTGAGTAAGAGAATGGGGATTTGAGAAGCCAGAGAAGGATGTCAGAATTCTGTATGTAGGCATTACATTATATTTTCATCCTAGTTTACTAATTTATTTTTTGTAGATCTTCACTTGCATAACTGCGAAAGTGGAAGGCTGGACACAACATGCACACCACGGTCAAAGAAACTGTATGTGAGTAGGGTTCATTTATTATAGTTACATCCGCATCACCCTGCCATTTGGACTTCTACCTAGGGAAATGCTGGCTACTTAGCATCAACTTTTGCTTCAGCTTTCTGCTGTATCCCTGCACTACCGCTACACCATGCAACAACTAGCTTTGATGTGTAAGCCAACATATGGTCATTAAACTATTGCCTTCAATTATGAACATAAGGACTCACAAATGTGACTTATTAGCATGAAATTATTAAGTTTCTCCTAGAAATGTGGCTTCATCTTTTCAGTCAAGCAAAAATACACACACAGAACTACACTTACAAGATGCAATTCTCTCAGATTATTCCACTTTTATTTATTTTATTGCCATATTATGGGAACACTTTAAAACCCTTCCTTTAAAAAAAAGTTTTATCAAATTTAGATCATTTGAACTTCCTTACATTTCTGTGCCTTTCTTTTGATCTTTTGATAGATGCTGTACCTTAGCATTTTTTGTAAAAAAAAAAAACAAACAAAACTTGTAAATGGCAGTTTCTGAATCTTCATGTGTATACAAGATAAGGTTTCAGTCAAGTTTCCCCCCCCAAAAAAAAAAATATTGCCATAGAAAGCCCAAACTATTTACCTCTAAACATTTTTTTTCAAGAAAGGAAATTTGGAAATCAGTCTCCTGTTGTGGAGAAAACTCACCCAAAGCATTCTAATTGCTTGTTTAATAGTGATAAACCAAGAATGCTGTTTTCTGTAGGCTCTCATCTTGCTTTCCCTATTCTGTATAATGAATCTTTTCTGTCAAGTTTACCATTTCCCTTTGGTATTCTCATTAACATCAGTCATTAAAACAAGACCGGGCAAAGCACTGGAAAATCTACTCTAGGGAAAGATATTAGTTGTGCTTTATATCACTTTATTTAGAAAGCACACACTATTCTGCCAGAGTAGTTTAAAATGCTGCAGTTATCTCCCTGCAAGCTTCAGTGTTTTGGATGATTAAAATAGATTATCACAGTATTTTTATGACTTGCTACAACTTTTCCTGTCTATTCTCTGTCTTTATAAAGATACAAGGACTAGGACACATAGGCATCGCCTACTTAGTTCCACAAAACTTAGAAGGGCAAATAATGAAGAAAGTGCCACAGTGCACCAGACAGCCTTTGAGGCTTGATTCCAAGTTCCTAAAATCATAAAGAAATAAGGTGGGAGGGAATAAAAAATCACCTACCTTCTCTATGTCCCCAAATCAGAGTTAACTACAGTTAGATACTTCTGATGGATGTTGTCCAGTCTTCATATATGTTTTGAAATATTTGTTACCTTCTTGCTAGTAAATAAAAAGATTACAAGACATAAATTAAATACCTTTCTGTATTTTAAATATTATCTTTTATTTTGACTTGTAGCTAGTTTTAACCTCTTCCTCAGCTGACGCATCTCGGAAAATAACTACCCGCTTCCATTTTACAGAACTCAATAAATTAACATGGTGGAGAACATGCTGGTGAAGCTAGTTTGGTGGAAGAGTTAAAAGTTAACCATCTGTTTTGGTGCTCTGAAAAAGAAAAGAGAAAGAAGAAAATCTTTTGTGCTTTAATTTTCCACTTTCCACAAACAACTTCTACATAGATTGTGACTGAACAAACATTAAAACAAAATGGAGTTTTGCATAAGATTCCCAGTAGCATATATTTATGATAAGCTGATATAAAATTAATTCTAAGCAGAAAATCAGTTGTCTTGATACTACTAACTTCAAAATACTTCATACACATTTCTGTCTCATAGCCAGGCCTCTCCTTCTCTTTAAAAAAAATACTTTCCTGAATTAAAAATTTTCATTAATGTATCAGTTAGAATAGAGGGTTGGTCATACATATGAATGGAAGATGCTTTGCATCAGAAAGAAAATTACATGCTGCTTGCTTTGCCAGAAATAACTGCCTCTGCCTCTGCCTCTGCCTCTCCTCCTGTGAAGCAGATTTATTACCACCATTATTCATTCCTGCATGTTGTCTTATGGAACACTTGTATGTGGAAATGTCACTTATTTCCAGATGCCATTAACTTAAATTGCTTTACAGTTTCATTAAAAGCCACCATTGCTGCTGGCTGCTCAGTAGACATCTCAGATAGTAAGCTCTGATGTGCTCTTTAGAGCCAAGTTGAGAGGCAGTTAACTTGTACTTTCCAGTTTCCCTATAAATAAAACATTTTTAAGAGCTAAATGGTCCTGTCTCCTCTTTTTCATTACTGAGCTACGAGTACCTGTCATTTTCAGAATGCTGCAGGACTAAGGACCTTTTCAGTTTCTTACATTTGTAAGCCCCACCATGACAGCCACTTATACTCGACATGCTGCTAGTGCGGCTGGTGTCTACTTAGGCCCTTAGACTAGCTAGCCTACTAGGGAACACTGTGTACTTTTCCATTCTGCCATACCAATATAAAGCATTTTTGACTATGTTTTAGAGAACAGGGGTGACCAAATATACTTTTGACAGCTGTTTTTTTTTACTCAACTTGGCTTCTATGCTAAAATTAATGAAGGTTTTCTTCTTGGTTTATAATTGCCATTCTGGAAAGAAAAGCAGTCTTTTACCTGTTTCCAAATGTAACCCAATCTCAAACGTTCAAGAGTTAGGTTAGACTTCACTCCAAGCCCTACTTAAAGAACTATTTAAGGTAATTAATCAGTAACCTAAAATACTGATTTATGAAAAGGGGTACTGACTAAGAGGGAAGAAGCCTTCAGGATTATCCAGCACTCATTCTTCTCAGAAATTAAATTCTATTCTTGATGGAGTGAAGTCTAGTATAATAGACAAATCACACATTTCTATTTCTAGCTGATGAGGGGTACAGGTAATAAGTCCTGAAGGAAAATTAACTGAGTAAATGGCAGACTCCGTAAACTCCATCAGTAGATTCTTGATTTGATTCTTAAAAGCATGAGAGTACAAACATATAGAGAAAAAAGTTGGAAAAGTGTGTTTTATTTGTTTGTTTATTTTTTAATTTTCTCCCAATGGCTTTAGAGGGTCAGATTACCATGGGTTAAGATATATGGAGGGCTTTGAGTTTCTTAATTTTCTCCTTATACTGTTCCGTCGACATCATAGGCTGTCAGCAATTCTATTTTTAAAACAAACAAATCTCATATCCAGATTAAAAAATATTATGACTTCCAGATAAAATGTTGCAAGACTGAAATTTTCTGCAATAAAAACATTTCAGCTGTTCTTGCACCTGATGAAATGAAATCAATTGAGTCTGTGAATCAGCAAACTCTTTATATACAGAGGCATCGTATGACTTGGTTTCTCATCTCTCCATCTGCCGGCTGGTTAAAACTCTACTAAGCAGCTTGGGTAGTACAAACAAAGAGGGAATTCGGAGTGTTTGCAAAAAACATTATTGACGGCATACAGCTTGTATTAGTGTATGTAAGAAATGAACAAAACTGTTGTACATGTTCAATATACCATAAATTAAATGTACTTGCTTTGTTAAACCATATGAAGAGTATGATGGCAGATACTGAGCAATGGAAGCTGTAAAGTAACTTTGGTCGTTGTCTACTCACTATTAAATATTATGCCATGCTGAGTGATCTTGATCATCCAAAGTGTGTGTTGAATGGGATACAGTGTGCAAAAACTAAAGAGAGTAGTGGGGAAGACAGTGTTATATGAATATGATCACATATCAGATTATGAGATCCAAGTGCTTATGCAAAATAACAATAATTGTAATCTGTTTTAACATGTTTCATAATATCACTATCATTTTGACTGTTTTATAAGTGGGTAACCTGAGCCACAAAGCACTGAAGTGACAACAGGTCAACAATACTTCATTAGGCTGTGCATCCAACAGGAGTTCAGCAGATAAATCCATTTTAGCTTTCATACGTTTAGACTGTATGATATTCTAAAACTAAAAAGAGAACATTGTTGGGGTATGCTTATTGACAACATGGAAAGTAGGAATTTAATGACAAACTCAAAAGTCCAAAGTCTGGATTACTTTTTATCCAAGCAAATCAATGTAACAGCAAGATATTCCTTTTAAAAACACATGAAAGGGCTGCTGAATGTAACATCACTGCAGTCTGGGAGAGGCAAGAACAGCATAAGTTATGGCAATATTCTCTACCTTTATGTCCCTTTTTTGTCTTACAAAAAGCCACTAGCTTACTTCTGCCAGATAAACCAGCAGCTGAAAATGCATAAGATATCATCAAAACAATAAGATATTCTGTTGAGATTTTCAATTTCCACCACTATCACTTAAATTGATATGGCCATAGCCAGTCTGGCTGGTCTGCTGTTGACTACAACTGTGGTAGAACAAGCACTAAGAGAAAAAACAGGCATATTAACATTGCCTTCTGGAAAACTTGTGAAGTTTCCACAACTGTGACTGACAACTGCTGAGAACAAGCCACATAAACAGCTCTTTGAATCAGATTTGATTTTATTCATCAGATGTTGTACATTGTTTTTCAGGGCAATTTTAAGTCTCAATGAAGCCATGATTTCTGTGACTTTAAAACCACCTCTATGTGCCATCTTATTTTTGGTAAAAACCATCATATCAGTAGGCCCCTTGACATGTTTTTGTGGGAATACCTTGCACCTCCCGTCTTAGGTTGAACTGTAGATATATTTTATTCGTGTTAGCTTTTTTCCTACAAACACATTTGTCGTAGTTTAGCCTCGATCCGGACCAGACTATGCAGTCTCTCTCTCACTCCCCCCACCCTCCGAGAGAATAGGGAAAGATAATTTAAGAAAAGAGAGATAATTTAAAAAAAACAACTTGAGGTTTGAGATAAGGACAGGGAGAAATCCTTACCGTCACGGGCAAAAACAGACTCGACTTGGGGAAAACTATTCATTTATTACTACAACTAGCAGGATAATGAGACAGAGAAACAAGATAACCTCCTCCACCCCTCCCACTTCCCGAGCTTAACATTATCTACCTTCCCCCCGAGCAGCACAGGGGGGAAGAGGGAATGGGGGTCGTGGTCAGTCCATTATGCGTTGTTGTACGCCGCTGCTTCACAGTTGGGGGAAGAACTCCTCACATCCCTCCCCTGCTCCAGTGTGGGGTCCCACCCATACGCCACAGTCCTTCATTAAACTGCTCCGGCGTGGGTCATCTC
>WHYT01015897.1:104566-152207 GCA_009806455.1 Tetrax tetrax
AGTTCCTGAAGAGACTGAATTCGCCCTCCTGAAATCTAGGGCAGAGCGCTTGCTGTGCAGTTTCCTCGCCGCCCCGTGGATCTTTAACTCCACCGCGTCATGGTCACTGCAGCCAATGCTGTCCGTCAGTTTCACGTCCCCCTCCAGCCCCTCCCTGTTGGTGAGCACGAGGTCCAGCATGGCACCCCTCCTTGTCGGCTCCTCTAGCGCCTGCAGGAGGAAGTTATCATCCACGCATTCCAGGAACCTCCTGGACTGCCTGTGCCCTGCCGTGTTGTCTCTCCAACAGATGTCAGGGTGGTTGAAGTCCCCCATGAGGACCAGGGCTTGTGACCGCCGTGAGGCTGCTCCTATCAGGCTATAGAGCGCCTCGTCCGCTCTGTCTTCCTGGCCAGGCGGCCTGTAACAGACCCCTACCGTAACATCCCCCATCCGTCCCTGTCCTCTGATCCTGACCCATAAGCTCTCTGTCAGCTCCTCCCCGATTCCCAGGCGGAGCTCCACGCACTCCAGCCGGTTGCTGACATAGAGAGCAACACCCCCTCCTCGTCTTCCCTGCCTGTCTTTTCTAAAAAGCCTGTACGAATATGTAACATCAGCCTGTACGAATATGTAACATCAGGAAGCTTCTAGAAAAATTGTGAGAGCTGAAGACACTGGAAGCTTAGTAACTTTGAACTGACTCAAATAATACACTTACTAAAGGAGGAAAAGAAAAGCAACAAACTCTGAATTTCTTTCTAAGCAGGTATTTCCTCTCCATCAGTTTTAGCATAAGATCTAAAACATCATGTCATATCAGTGATACTCACTTCATCTTCTGTTTTCACAAAGCTTTTTGCTCAGGCTTCTGCTGGTGTTACATATGAAATACACAAAATTATTTTTTATCTGCCTGGCAGGCACAAGAGATCATTCAACCTAAGATGTCCAGAGCAGAAATTACAGAGTAGAAAATAAGTAGAGGATTTAGAATATTGAGTTTTCTGTGGGAACTAAAGAAAACCTGCCTAAAGCTGAGGGTTACCTACACATTTCTGTAAAATCACCTGATGAGCACTTGCCAAGCCAAGAAAACGTTTGATATTCCTTTCCTGATGTCTTTGACAGTACAATCTCATTTTCCCTTATACTAAGACAGTCCATTGCTCTCTGGGATAATAGGATCTCCTTCGGTTCTGCATTCATTCCACTCTGGTTTCTGATGTGTTTGCAGTTTTACTGTTGTGCAAATGTTCTCTTAAAATTCTCTCAAGCTGAAAGCACAGCACCTGAGGCCTGTAAAAATACCATGACACTGTAACCTTACAGTTCCCATACCCATACCTAAGTAGTTCCTTCAACAAAAATAAAGGATTGTAAAGCAACAGAACCACAGGAAGGATTTCTTCATTAAAAATCCTAGGTTAAGTTTTTATTGAAAGAGAGTTTAAGAAAGAGAGGAATATACGCTTCTGCTTTCAAAGAAAAGAAAAGCAGCTACATGTTTCTCATGCCAAAGGGTTCCATTAAATGAAAGCTACAAATTTTTGACTGAGGAATACGAAAGTTAGTTCATTGCTGTGTTCTCATAATAGTATTAATTATAGCAGAGCTTAAACGATCTGGTAACATTGGACTGGCAACTTCATATATATAAAATATAAATACAACTAACAGGCACAAAGTTTATATCTATAACATAGCTATAAATATATATAACACTTCATACAACAATGCTAGAAGTATTTTCTTTTTTTTTAGAGAGTTATCTAGACTTAACAAGTACTCAACAAGTACTTTTGGTTAACATAAACAGGAAACAAATTTGACCATCTAATGTAGTTTTCATAGCTTTTACTAGCACATTCTGTGTTATGACTGGTTTTTGGGTAGAGCAGAGCACAATATTTAACATAACTACATATGAATACTGAGGAAATACTTTTGGGGATAATGGGAGAAACAGGTGTTTTGTTTTGCAGAGCATCTTCATTGCCAGCTGTCACAGGTCAATTAATGTGTTTGTATGTAAATTAATGTTCTTGTACCCATTAAGTCACAGCTGTTTAACAGATATTCAACTTCCATGCTCCTGAGGTGCAAAAGTAGCTGAGGGTGGCCAGACAGTTTCCCTGAATTTGTACTGCAGCTGCTTTGGTATCATTGCATAAGGTTACTTGATTTCTTTGACTGACATATGAACATAAGTGACTGACCATAGATCCTAGGGACTAGTCTGTCTCCACCTCTCTGCTACAATTTATAGAAAAAAAAAAAAGTCATAACAGGAGGATAGTCAGCAAAAATTTCAGATCACAATGTTTTGCTTTGGTTAAGAAGAAGATTTAAGCAGTAAAATCAATAGATTACATCCAATAAAATACAAGTTCTGTATCCACGATTATTTCTAATTTTAGCCCTAAATCTCTGAACTCTGATAATTAGCAATTTTAGCTGCTAAGTCACAAGAATGTAACAGAACAAAGCTGCATGTTCAACCTGTCAGAGCTGCAGAATTTCAGCGTAGCAGAAAGAAGCAGGGAGCGTTGTATTGCAATTAGAGCTAGAAAGGTTCTCAGTTTTTCAGAGAGAGAATGCCTCCACTTAATATAAAACCCCATACAGAAACCTTAGTAGTTGGTGAATGTAGGCAGGACACATTCACTTCCTGGCTTGGAGGCAAATTTCAACCGTGACCCTGTCTTTCCTCATGTCCACCTACTGCCAATAAGAAGTTAAATACGCTCTGTGTCATTGGCCTGGCAGCTCCACTCATTGGACATGCAACATGGGGCACACTTTTAGGAGCAGGATATTAGTTACAGCTGTTCTGTTTTTAAAAATCATGCATATAGTTCAAATTGGGCATTTTACTTCCATCAGCTGGTTAGAATTGTAGATCACCTGCACTGGACTGTGACCTAAAATATGTCTTAAATCTATAGTGGTTGGGTTATTGTTTATTTTGACTGTGATTAATCCCATAATATGAGTAAAGGATCAAGACATTATTGCACTAGACACTATGAAGAAGAAGGGAAAAAAAGTATTTTCTTTATTTATCTGTTTCCTTGATAAACTTTTTTTAATTAACAATGACTATACTATGTGATCAAAATCTGTGCTGCAGCACCCTGAGAGAAAAGGATTTTAAAATATTCAGAATACTTTAACTCATTCAGAAAGAAAAAAGAAAAAATCAGAGCTACCTTGATGAATAATGAGTAAACTGCCTGTGTGTAAGAAACAGGGAAACTCTGACTACATACATTCCTGAATTACATCACTGATTAAAAGAATTACAGAAGCATAGGCAAGTTTGCACTGTCTCATCCTGGGATTACACTCATCCCTTCTGCAGCTATTTTCCTCCTATCGCAGTAGCCACTAGAAACTCATCTATATGGACCTGTGGTACTTCTAACACTACATTACAGTTTATTATCACCTGCAACACTGATCTGTTGCTCATAACTTATTATTTCTTGTTCCAGTATAAGGAACTCTATGTGTCATTCATTTTTCCACTTTTTTAAGAACTGAACTAAACAATGCTATAGAATCAAGAATTTACAATTAATGTTTGTAAACATTTGTATTACGACGATGCCTGTTTCATGATCTCAGTCCGGTGTTTGTTTTCCACAACACCTGAATTTCTATGGGGTAAAATATTGTGGTTTGGACAGACAAGGCACTATGTCACTTTGCTGTTCTGTGAGGGCAAGGAAGAGTAGCTCTTCTACCTGCCAACTTGCCTTCAAAGCAAAATCTCTCTGGGAAAGAATTTAGCAGGGGACATCCCCTGATGCCACAGGGGGCTGCACTTAATTCAGTAGCAGGCATTCATCCACTGAGAACAGGCACAAGGGGGTTGTGAAAAAAGCAAAATCTAGCAAACTTGTAGCTCCCTTGGGCAGGCATGTCAGAGAGCTTTTCACTTCCCTTTGATCCTTTTCATGTAGAATGCCCCATACTTGTATTTGAGTTTATTTCCTAGGATCCAAATCAAAGAGTTACTTTTATCTGTCCTTGTCTCGTAAAGTTTACTACCATTAGTACTACCATATGTAGTGATCCACATTACTACCACTCATGTAAACTACCTGATAACTGCAAAAAAATAATGGGGTGCTATAATAAAACAAGAACTTTTGCAAAGTTAGAAAATAATTACAATATATTTGCCTACTTCTAGTTATTCACTAAAGGATCCAAATGTTAAAATTACCTTTATATATCAGGCCTACTCTAGCATGTTTTTCTGCCAATGCAAATATCCTGACATTTCTGAAATAAACTTTCTATTTTTAGTGTTTTAATATTATTTTATTCTCAGAATAAAGAAAATATTATGGACAAAATTACCACAGTAATTAGTCCTTCAGGAGTTTGATTTCCATTGACTTTTGGGGAAGGGATATAGATACTTTCGAAAACACTGACAAAAATTATTTTTCCAAAGTCACACAGGATGTCAGCCACAGAACTAGGGTCTCTGGAATGTTGGCACAATCTCTCAACAACAAGACCATCACTACTGGAATAATCATAATTGCAAACAGATTACATATCAATTAATTGCAAAGAAAAAGATCTTGCAAAGGAAATTAATCGTAACGAAGTCTATAACATTTTTCTCCTACAAACAATCAATTGAGGAAAATGTCACGTGTTTGTATAGAATTAGAAGCAGGATCTTCCCTTGGAACAGAGCACATTATCATTGCCAGCTATGTACTTTGACCGAAACAGTTGAAGGATTTGAATATAGTAACTAAATAACTAAATAAATTATATTCTAAACCTTATCAGGAGGCTGCTGTTTTTTTCAGGTGCACTAAAGCATTGAAACACCCATGCTAAGGGAAACATTCTACCTTTCAATAACATTTTTCAATATTCTTATCTCCTCAGATGAGTTTTTAAAGAACAATCCGGATTATGGATGCAAAGATAACGTCACATTAAGCAAGTGTGGTTCAACATTTGGAAGAATGTTTCCATGTAAATTAACTTACTGTGTAGAGGAGAAAAACAGTAATAATTGCCAATTATCTACACGTATACACTTTTCTGTAGGTTTAAGAGACGGCACATTGAAACATGAGAAGATTTGCATAAATAAATCCAGTTTATAAATTTTTAGGAAATAAAGCGAAAGCTTTTAAATTGTGTCTAGTTTTCACCACAGTGTCATTAAAACATATCTCCTAATTTATGGCTTTCTAAATTCATTCTGAACTGTTGTCTCTAAAGGTATGCAGAGGAAACAATTACTTTGTTTTCTGGAGTATGACTCACATAAAGAAAAAATTCTTACAACACAAATGTGTTCAAATCAGACTTTTTCTGCAGGCTTGAGTACTTCCATGGTGGCAATGACAGGACTGATAGCTTCTACCCTTGATCTTCTGCGTTTTAAAAATAATCCTCTCCTCTTCTGATGAATTACCATTCTCAGTTTTTTCAACAGAATCCACCCAACTATTTCCCAGCTAAATGAAATCCTAAATTCTCTGTGAAGATTTTAGAGCAAGAACTACCAGCATATTTCATACTGGTTCCATTAAACTTAACCCTAGAGAAAGCTCTCTGTTTCTCTCTTTCTTTTTTCTGCCATATAATCCACTTCCCAAAGATCTATTTTCCACTATAAATATTGTCTCCTTTTTCTATACAAAACTTCCTTTGAAGTCCATAGGCAGACAGTACTGGCATCATCATAAGCCAGCCAGGACAATGATTAAAGTACCACTGCTCAGATTGGGCTTCTCTATTTACTGCTTGGGATAATTATTAACATATTAAAATACCTAGCTACCTCTAGATACTAGTGTAGTAGCCTCTACTGTCCAAATATATCAGTGTTTTGATCTACCTTGAGCTCGCTAAGTTAAGCAAAATCCTCCTTTCTTTTTGTTCAAACTTGTGTGGTTTCGTGCAAAAAAAAAAAAAAAGTGAATATGGCTATTTTGATACAACAATAAAATGTTTCCATGGATGTTCTCCCTACTCCCTCAAGGAAGATCTGGTAAAATTAGCTTCAAATTAGGTGAACCTCTCCTATAAACTATGGCTTAGATAGTTGTTTTTTTTTTCTTTAAAGATTCTCAAATTATATTTTGCCATTAGCAACTTTAATGTTGTAAAAACCTAATTGCACCCTCATTATATGTAGCTGCTTTATAGATTATAACATACTCTTTATTATTGTAGCAATTTAAAATGAACTTTCCTTTAAATTTTACTGTCTATTAAGAATATTATTGTTAACTATAACCTTGGACCATTATTTGAATTCTCTGGGCAGAAAACAAAACGAAAGCTGAAAAGAAAGGAATGGAAAAAAAGGATAAATTGGGCAAGCAGAAGGGACGGAAACATAAAAAAAACCCAGCTACTCTCTTTAAAACCTTTTACTCTCCAGTGTATTCTTTCCATATCAGTGACACTTGTCATGGATCCACAAGAGTAAGGTGTACAAACCAAGTAAAACTGTTTAATAAATACCGAGCAATGAAAGTAACACTGGTCAAGCACTGAGAAGTGGAAAGTACAGCCATGGATTTTGTCCGTAATAATTTCCTTGGAGATATCCAACATGGACTAGAACATTATCTTTCTAAGCAGTCTTCCAGACTGTGACTCCTGAAAAAAAAAAAAAAGAAAGTATTTCCCAACCCTCCAGAAATAAAAGCTGTAGTAATGAAATAACTCTATGTGACATGTCATCTTAAATATCTTCGGAGTAATCACTGTAACTTTGAAGGGCAAAACTGACAGCTTCATAGCTATACATAAAATAGTATCAACAAATACTTTGTGTTGACAAGGATGGTTCACCACACAAGAAACAGGTTTATAAGCAGACCTTTCCCACGTTGAAGACTAGACAAACATTTGTGGTTATGTGGATCAACCGTAACATTATTTAATTTGGGAAGTGTTTTCTTTAAATACACATGTACATACACAGAGTTACGTTGATAGCTGAGAGAGCCTTTCAAAGTAATAATGTTTTGGCAAGTTTCTTGACTGATGTGTCTTCAAAATTCTCGAGAGAAGAAGAGTGTTGTCTTAAAGACAAAGTATGGTTTAGTGGGATTTCACCTGCCCAAAGAAATGAGCATATGATTCTTTATTTCATCTGGACACACAGTACAGTTTAGTAGTATAGTTGTTCAGCTAGAGGTTCACTGGTTAAATGTTAAAGCAGGGAACTGTAAAATACCCTTAGACCTAACAACAAATATCAGTGCTGTTTGATGGCAGAATTTAGTCTTGGTCCTGATGAACTTCACTAGTGATGTATTTTACAGTCTAGACAAGTGTCTCAAACTTTTAAAGGCTGAGTCCAACCTCCAGAGGGGAGTTACATCAATCCTGTCATCGCTGTGTCTCTGTAAAGGCCTATCCCTCTGCATCCATCCCTTCTGCATTCATCCCTTCTGCATTCCCTCAACACCACCATTATTCCAGCCACTGCTCATATAGGTTACTTCCTTCTTTCATACTTCAATGAATTAGTGAATATTAATAGTGATGTTTTAAGTATTACCCATCACATTCAAATTAGTGCCTGTTAACTAAGCAGGGAGGTTCACACAGCAGCCTCTCATACAATGAAGTTAGATAAGATGGTGCTTTCTGGCCTCAAAAAAAAAAAAAAACAGTATTGCCATACTTATTAATTATTTATATTGTATTCACATTCCAGCAGCTGGTTTTGTTGAGGGAAACAGGACACTAATTAAGAGCTGAGAAAAAATATTTGTAGAACTCATAGTTTTCATACAGACATTTTAAAAGAATTTGTGCTAAAATGAAAAGCCAAACTGTGGCAGTGAGCAAGGCAAATCAGCAGTTTTGAATTGCAGCGCTGTGCAAAACTATCTGGGATGTCTTGTAGGGGCAACTGAATTAAAAACTCCTTTGGTGGAACATCAGGTCCACCAAATTGGCATAAATGCGTGGTCTTTGCTGGCTGCCTCTGGCCTTGGAGTCTTAAGACCTCCTAACTCCTGTTGATTTTATCATGTTTGTTCCTGCTAATACATTTTTGTGATGTTTATTAAATAATTGTGTTTGTATCTTCTTTTCCAATTTGCTTCCAGTCTGTTAAAAGTGGAAAAAAAAAGTTCTATCAGTCTCGGTCTTATTATGGAAACAACACCCAAAGCTTTTATTAAGTTTTTGCCTAACTTGCATTCTTGCTCAACGCACATAAACTGTAATAAATAAGCTCTGAAAAAGGATGAACGTATATTTCTGAATTTGGCTTCCAATGTAGGATTATTTTGCTGAAGTTGCTTCAGACTGATGTGGGTAAACTGCTAAATAATTTTACTAAATGTGAAAAAATCCATATCCTTTTAAGAAAATAATCTTTAAAGTGATAAAATACTAAGTCCAGACATTGCTCTGAAACAGTTATGTTTACATCGTTGTACAAAAAATGTGTCTTGCCAGCTCTGAAAAAAGATTATCATCATCAAGTTCTTTGGTGATATGTCACCTTGGAAGTTTATGGTTTGTAAAATATTGCTTTATATAATCACCTACAATTATTTATCATCTTGTAAAAGATAAGTCTTCTGTGGAAAATTACTTTGTGCTCAAAACATGTATTCCTTTTGTGCATGTGGAGTTTTTTTTAAGTAAATGTATTTTATTTCTCATCACTGCACATTGAGCACAATTCATTTTCAACCTAAGGTCATATTTTATTCCGTAGATTATAGGAACTGTTTGCTAGATTCATCAGTCCTATCACATAGATTCAGAAACCATACAGTAGAAGATGACAGTTTTAGTTAAAAGTAAAGTTGGATTCACAACTAACACCGTAATGTGATGCTGTATGAAATGAAAAATACTATAACAAGTTGAAAAATAATTTTCCATTTTAAAACAATCTTAGCTTCCAAGAACATTCTAAACTAGGTCCATCAAAACTTTCCAGTATCAATCTGTAATTATTTTTTTGGTTCTTGTATATTGCCACTTCAAAGTCAAAATCAAACTAAATCAAAACTCCTTAAAACTATCCTAAGTTATTTATTTCAATTTTTCTTGTCCCTGTGAAAAAGGAGTTTTATTTGAAGAAATATTTCATTTTTCAGTGACCTTGTACCTGCTGACATTCTCAAATTTTAAATGCAGGGCTACGGATATTTAAACTAATATCTTCTGAATGAAAAATTGCATATTTGTACACAATGAACAGAGAAACAGAAAAAACATGAGACATACATATTAAATGCTTATTGATTCTAAATTATATACAGACCAAAAATAGAATCTTTATCTGTGAGTTTATCCAAACTGTTCAGTCTCCACTAAAGATAATAGTAAAACCCCTTTCCTGCTTTCAAGGTAACCAAACAAGATATGGCACCAACCAACATGTAGTTTGGACTAAATGCTTACTGAAGCACACAGACACAAATTTTAGGTGGACTGCCTGAGGCAGCGCCTACAAACATAAACAGAACTGCCTTCAGATCAGCTCTGGTAGAGTAACTGTCACATCAGATGAAACAGCCAGGAGGGAGGGAAGGGGGTGATTAGCTTTTCCACTTCAGGATCCCAAACACTAGATTGAACCAAGTGAGAAGAGACTTATGGTACTCCTGTTTGGTTTGTGTGTATCGGATGTTTATAAAGCCGGGTTTACTTTTACCACACAGACAGACACCAGGTAACATGGGTCAAAAAACAGAAAAAAAATATTTGTTAGAGGGAGGAGAAAAATTTGGGATCACCAGAAGCAGCAGATGCTACTGCTGGGTAAGACAAATCCGTTACTTCAAAATTCTCCCTGACTCAGTTTTACCCCTTCTGGTTTCTCCATCTCTCTGGTATCAATACAACCCAATCTGGACCCCTCACATTTGCAGTAGCGACATTTCAATTTTGCTTTTAGTGCATAGATGTCTTGAGCTAGATCTGGCTACCTACTAGTTTAACCCACTCCTTGGAACAGGTGAGTAGCAAAAGGTGAGACTGAACTTGGTTCTTTTGTGTCCAGAACAATTGATTCAGCTGGGAGAAAGATCTAGATCATGTACACTCGGCTTTGACAATTCATAATATTCTCACTGCTCTCCACTGATATTAGGAAAGTTTTCATTTATTTCAGTGGGCACTGGGTTGACCTCTAACTGTACTTAGCTAAAAAGATAATTTGTCTCTGAGTTGCATGCCTTGCCTTGTCTTCTGCCTAATATAAAACAGCCCGTGCATTGGCTGTTTTTGAAGGCTCCATGTAGAGATTCGACGTAGGGTTACGAGTTTATGTTTGTACCATCTCTGTTTTGTGAGGGCCCTTTCCTCCACACAGAGAATGAAAGAGAGTTTAATTTTAAAGAGGAAGGTAGAAAGTGACAGAAACACTTCCTTATTGCAAAACAATGAATTTATCAGTGACTCAAATCCACTTCCAATGACCTTTTATTTTTGTTATTTTTCCTCAGTCACCAGGAGCCTCACATCATTCTCCACATAAAAAATTCAATGTCTGTTTCTTTGACTGTCCGTTGAGTATTTGAATGATAACCATTCATCTGTCACTCTGCATGCATTTACAGCTAGGACTGTAAGGCAGCAATCATCTGTGTGGCACCAATTACTGTAATATGCTACTCAGGAAAGCTGATACTGGAACCTTATTTATTTATTTATTTTGAATAGGACATTTTAGTTTAAGTATCAAAAGAAAGATGCCATCATTAATATTAACCAGGGGCATTTCTAGTTTATTAAATTTTTTTGAATGATATTTGCTAGTTCTAATTAGCTGTTTTTATCACCATAGTTTTTAAGGATTTCTATTAGTTCAGGGAAGCAATTTAATTAGAATATGACATTATTTGATACTGCAGGGAGAATGTAGATTCAGTAGGTAAAATTAAATAACGTAGCCTTAGCCTTTGAAATGTTTTTCAAATTATTTAATTAGCCAATTACAGCTTATTTAATCTGTACATGTTATTTACCTTGAGATACAATTCCCAGTGTGGTTTGATTCAGCTGATAGGTTTCAGCTTTGTTCGGGTGCTATTTGGACTTGGTGACTTCGGCAATCTTTGTTGTTGTTAAAAAGGCTTGTTTGAATAACATATCCTGCAGTGCCATTGGTTGTGTGTATATCCCCATACTTGAGCTTAAATTCAAAGTTTCGCATGGTTCTCATGTGCATTCTTACTACACTGCAATAAAACATATGTTATCTACCTAATGTTTTTTTCTTTCAGTCCATCCATTCTTAAGAGAAATTTCCAAGACGTCATATATACTATCAGAGAGAAAATAAATAAAAATGTTTGAGATCAACAGTTCTACTTCAGTGAGTAATTTAGCATGAGATAAAGATATTGCATTAACTCTCGTTTCCCCCTTAAAAAACCCTTAACCACAAAAACATGTCTGTATTTTCCCTGAAGCATTCAAATGTAGCTCAGTTGAAGCATCAAAAGCCAGGTGAAGAGCCAGAATCACACAGAGAGGCAAAAGTCTTTCCTTGCTTTATATAGATAACAAGAGGCCCTGCTCTTTCACCCTTTGAACACTCTAGAGAATGCACATGGGAACAAGAATCCTTATTATGACATTCTTCTGTCCTGAAAGATGTATGAATGTGCTGTACCCTTGTGCAGGGAACGTTGTATTGCTTTCTAGTTTCCTTAAGAATCACACTTAACCTCAGTTACAGTATTCCCGCAATTCAAAATATGATGTCAAGTAATGAAAGGAAAAACATGCCCTTTCATAGTAGGCTGGGACCTTGTTCAGTGGTTAAATGAGCAACAAAACAGGCCACTGCTCCAGAAGGCAAGTACGTCGCTCACTGCTCACAAATTTCTTTATTGCTAGAAGAGCGACTTAGTTCACGAAGGCTGCTGATGAAAGTGGGCGGCGGGAGCACGCAGCTCTAATTCCCCTCAACCTGTAGTGAGGAACCACATCCTAAGGGTGCCATTTCATGTTATTTATAGCTTAGTCTAACTTGCAGTTTACTGATAACAAAAAAGGGTGATCCCACAGACAACTCTGGCTTACAATTAATAAGGCTAAGTGTTCTTTCCTCTACTCGACTAACCTCTAACTACCCTCATCCCACTGAAGGGTGAAGTTTCCCTTCTCTTCAGTGAGCTATTGGGTTGTCTCTGTGTGACGTGCTCCTAACACTAGACTATGCCTGACACCCATCCGCAGGCTGATATCCCAGCCTGGCCTTAGCCTGTCCCTGGGGAGGTACCCAATGCCTGTGGCTGGGGCTGCCTTGGTGCCTCCTGGCTGCCCTGCTCCTGGCTGAGGTAGTGGAATAGGCCTCGGCTGGTGAGGCCTGTTAAGCACTTAGAAAAATCTATTTACTAATAAGAGATTTCAGGATGCTATATGCCTTTGTTCTGAAGTTTCAACCAGTGCAGATAAAAGAGAGGTAGAGGGAAATAATGAAAATAGGAACTAGCCTTAGCAGATCTGGAAAGAGCATTTGAAAACTTATAAAATGAGAGAAAAAATTAGATCTTGTTTATAAATAGTGGTACTGAGAAAGAAAACAAGGAATTCCTAAGAAGATTTGTGTTTCAATCAGTGTCCTAAAGTTCTTTAGAACTTTAAATTCAGATTTGTTAAAAAGAAGTAGACTATAAATATAATCTGTCTTTCATCGGAGGAAAAAAGAGGGACATAGATGCAAGATGTTTAAAGTTTTAAAGAAAACTCCAGGGCAGAGCTCACACTGAGCCAAGGTTTCTCACTGTTTAGAGCTATGAAGTAATAATGAGATTATTCCCGTCCTTTTGTCCTTTGAATAAAATTAATCTTTTCTGTTTTACTTTCTCAGGCCTCTCTTTCAGTGAAAGAGACGAATTACTAAAACCTTGCTGTCTGTGGCACATGACACAACAGCCCCTCATCCTCCTTCTTTATAGAAACATGCCATAAAAATTATAGGGTGCAGTTATTTAGGTAAAACAGAAAAACATTTTCTTGCGTACATTGCAATCACAATATGCTGTTGTACTATCCTGTGGTGATATTTGCATCGACCTATAGTGGTATCTTGTATACAATGCAGCCACCTCAGTCTCCCTGTACATCCTAACAGTTCAGAAAAGTCATGGCATACTGCTGGAGCTGTGCTTCTGGTGCTTCACTGACGTAAATTGCAGGATTATGTGTCTGACGCTCCCGAGGATCACAGTAGGATTTCTGAATAATTTTTTTCAAACTTGGTACAGAAATAAAAAAGAAAAACAGTGATGATCTGAGGATCTTGAGGATCATTCTCTAACGGGCTTTTTATCACAAAGATCCGAAGCAAATCAGCTTCAGATTGCCAGCTAGAGTGTTACAATGTGCTTTATCCTTTGAGTTGCCTTAAGGCTGCAATCGTACCGACTACAAAGCTTTTGCCCTTATGAATTTCTCAAAATGGGAGCGTGCATCTCTCAGGAGGGGACATGCAGAAGATGCCTACAACAGCTGTGGAATCAAGAAGTTAGTTTGCGAGAGCAGAGCATACTAGTTACATTTCAGGGAGGAGAGAGGACACTGGACTTACTTAGGTGATATCTTTTCTTAAGGAAATAAAAAGAATTAGGTTCTTCTACAATTAAAAAAAAAAAGAATTAGATTAACCTGGCTTGTTGTATGACAAATACCAGCTATATGTAAATATACATTTACAAAATACATGCAGTATGCCATACCTCATCTTCAACTCTGTACTGCATAATGCTTCACAGCTGGTGGCAATAACACAAAAGTAAAGCAGTCTTTCAGGTAAATTGCAAGTTTGAGTTTCTCTGTAACTGAGTAAGTTGCGTACATAGGAAAATACCTGAGTTGCCTACAGATGGGCTTATGCTCTGCAAAAGGGAATTGATTGACTTACAAAAGGCAATTGAGAATTTCCTTATTTCTTTCAGCTTACATTCAAAGAACTCTGAAAAAAGCCATCGTAAGAGGTAGTAACACTAAGAGACAAGTTTCTCTGCATATGTAAATACATGAGTTCAAGTTTTGCGTGCAATAATGACTTCTGTTTCATTTTACTGAATTTTTTAAAAGTAAAATGAACATTTATGAACTTACTACGAAAGGGAATGTAGAAGGAAGCTGCATTATACATTATAAATAACTGCAGCTTGGAGGGGTTAATGATTTAGAACTAGCTCTAATAGACTGTATAAATGCCTACATAGAGAAGGAATTTTTCATGATTTGTAAGAAATTAGATATGCAGTAAAATGAATTGTACCTTAATTTAAACATCTGCCTTTGACATACTTCTAAGATGGATGTTCTGCTTATTGGCCTTTCCATACAATAGTCTTTGAAAAGCAAGAACCCAGGTGAAATCATTTCAGGCAGAAATCATTTGCCACTACAGCTCAGTAAAATATCTTAAAAACATAACTTGCCTTATGAAAATTCTGCATTAAAAAATCTACAACATTTTGTGAGAGTAGACCACATTATACAGGAAAAAACTTCACAAGTTGATCTTTTTTCTTATTCATAGCCAATTGCTTCTTATTGGCAATTCTGGCCAAATGTGGCACAGTAATCTGAGGATAGCAGTTCTGCAGAACACCAGGTTAGTTCATTTTTCTCCTGTGAGTTGTTCAATAACTTTCTTTCCAGAAGTCCAAGACATCCGCATCTCAAATTTGTATCCAAGAACTTTGGCACAGGGAGGAAAGAGTAGCACTCTCCCACCTACAGCACAGGTAGCATCCAGCCGCACAGGTCATTCCCAGTCATTCCTCTGGGCTTGCCATGAGAAAGCTAACTGCTTCCCAACCTCCCTCTCTTGAAGATAAAAGTTTTGCTTTCACTTTGTACAAGCTTTAATAGGCTACTTTTTGCCAGCATGCAGGAAAGCAGAACGGACAGAAGGCTTTCAGTCCAAGACTGGATTTTGTGTTACAATTGAAACTACAGGAATCATCATTTTCTCTAGCTTCAATAATTATTAATAAATACCTATAACAACATTGAGGACTCAAAGCAATATTCATACTACTAAAATGCTAGGAAATCCGTAATGACTTCATTCCTCTTGAGATTTCGAGCCTATTTAAACAATGCTAAGCCAAATGCTGGCCTCTTGCATATTTTGAAATCAAATTATTAAATCTCTGAGTTATTTAAGCAAATGGTGTAAAATTAAAGAAAGAATTTATTATATTTATAGTTATCCTCAAAGTCCCATTGTTATCTCAAAATTTAACTTCAATTGCTGAATTTAGCAGAAATTATCTGGAAGTATGAGAATACTCGTATGTATGCCAAGACACCGGAGAGACCAGAAGCTACGAAGAAAGGAATAAATTATATGAAACTTTTTTTTTCCCCTGAATTTTCTAGTTTTTGAAAATGAAAGCCTTCTGTGGGGTCCCCGATATCTTAGTAGCCCTCTACTGGAAAACAGAGCCCAGTAAACGGTTTGCACTGGACATCTGTGCGGCTGCCTGTCGGTGTGCCTGTGTGAGGTCCTGCACTGCTGGCTCCATGGTGAGCTAGTCGGGAGGCCAACTGCCCTGGAAGCTTAAAGCATCAGTTTTTCCTTCACTCCCTGCCTTGCAGTTTCTCGGCTGTCTTTGTTTCCTGAGATTACGAGAAACCTTGGCTCCTGGGAAAAAGCGATACAGTATGATTAATTCTCCCTCAAAAAGAATTAGAGCATTTGGAAGTTTTGTTGCAAAGCAGAGTAGAATCAATTTGTTATAATCTTATACACTCTAATAAATATTTCACCTTTTTAATCTGGAACAGAAATACAGACTGTAAAAATACAGAGCCACAAATGAAATGTCTTTTGATGTGAATGTATACAAGTCCTTAAGACTGATTTTTTTTCTATTACTTGTTATGCACAAATACCCTCCTAAAGTTAGTAAATACAAATGTATTTTATTATACCTACAGTTTTATTTTTGTTATGGAACAAGTAAAGGTAAAAACTGGCTATGGACTCAAATTCTGATTTGGAGTAGGACATACCTGAAAAATTTCTATTTTGTTATGTGTCATTTTCTTCATTCTCAAACACCAGGCATGCATGCTTGACACATATATGGCAAAAAAGGAGAATTATATTTCTCAGTTTATGCATGCATGTATGTATGCACACAGACACACACAAACACATATTATATTTGCATTCTAATTCTTTCCCTTTATGAGCATTTACAAAGCTTCAGTTTTGAAAGGAAAAAGAAATCAAATTTGGGTTTGTGCAGAACATATATCTGTCCTACTCCAGTCCAGTCAAAAAGCCCACTTCCAGCAGCCTAACACACTGTCAGGTTTATAACTGAATTCAAAGTTATCTCTGTTTCTGTAAGAATTTGAAGACAGGCAAATGAGCTGCTCATACAACAGCCATGTAATGGGCTGTTTGCCGTTTCTGTTCTGGTTCAGCTACTGTTACATCACTAGTACACTGGTTCTGCTTCTGGGAGGAGCTGCAATTCACATTAAAAATTTTATTATTTCATATATAATTTAAATAGCACAGTGGGCAGTAATCTCAGAGAAAGGTAGTCTTTTATGGGATGTCAGTATTTTGACTCTAAAAGAAGAAAGATTCTAAGATCAGATATAAATTCATATTCTGTGTTTCTAGCAACAGTAAAATGGATTCCAGTATAGCTATGAAGACTGAATATGTTTCAGGCTCAGAATAAGCTCCCTGGTTAGGAAAAAGCAGTTGCTTCAACACAACGCTATCTCTCCATGTTAATTTATTTAATTAGGATGATTTACAGTCCATATTGCTTTTGTCGCACCTTGATGGTTGCAAAGATATTATTCACTATTAGACACCATGTCTTTTGTCTAATTTTCTAAGTGTCTCTACTAAGAGAAACTATGCAAAACATTTTAATTAATACTGAACACAATCAAAGTGAAGAGAAAAATGTTCATTGCAATGCTTCAGAAGAAAAAAAGAGTTAGAATAAATGAACCCCTTCATGTTCTCATTTGTAGTATACCACTGAACAATAGAGGTTGTTCAAAAAGGGTGATTTCCATTTTTATCATTTAAAAAGTATTGAATTTTATAACATTTTAGAATATTTTCTATTTTTTATGATCTAAGTGTATAACTTACACTTATTTTGTTCTATAAATTCCATATTTTCAGAAGAAAAGGTGAAGAGAAACTATAGAGAAGGAACATGAGAGAAAATATTGAAAGTTAGTCATGCTATGAATTTTCTAATTACAGTACTAATAAAGGACTATTCAAATGCTGACATTGTGACAGAGAGATCTTCTGAATTTCCTTACTATCATTTTCAGTTCACCTACTGTAACTTTTACATGAAGTTTCTGCTAGCACTGTTTATTTTGGTCAGATTATTTTACCTAGGCACTTGCTTGCTGGATTTTGGTAGCAATTTGTCTGACAACCCTGGCATTTATGACTCTATACCCGCAGAAGAACTTCAACATAAGTTTCCCACTGTACCACATTACCTTTGTGATATGAATTTCTCTATTTATTTCTTTTATCCAAACTCATGTTTCTTACTAGAAAATTGTCAGAGCTGTAAGCAGAAATGACCCAAATTTATTGTATAAATACCCTGAGAGGAAAAATCTTGAACTAGAAGTGCTGCAGCCAAAGATTTTTCTCCAGTGTCAAGAGCTTTCATTTTTATTCTCTTCCCATTCTTAGAGTGGAATTGTAAAGCATATTACTACCTTGCAGCTTTCTCAAAAGCCTTTACAAGGAATTTCAAAATCAGCAGATGCAATCATGATTGCTATGACCATTATTTGTTAGACCTATGGGAAGAGGTATCTAAACCTCGTGTATCAACCCTGCAAATCAGTGCACAAG
Organism: Tetrax tetrax; assembly: GCA_009806455.1. NCBI lineage: Eukaryota > Metazoa > Chordata > Aves > Otidiformes > Otididae > Tetrax > Tetrax tetrax. The sequence continues at coordinate 122,418 of WHYT01015897.1, forward strand.
CTAAAGGTATGTTTTCATCCTCCCTCTCTTCTTAAGTGTCACGGGTTTGTTTAGTGAGGGGGGGCCTAAGGTGGTAGCTTCTGCAAGAAACTGCTAGAAGTCGCTCCCCTTTGTTCAGTGGACTCGGCCAGGCCTAGGGCGGACCCACTGCTGGCCAAGGCCGAGCCAATTGCTAGCAGAATATCCCATGATAATGCCTCTGCGATAACATATTTAAGAAGGGGAAAACAGAAAAAAAAAAAAAAGGAGAAGAGAAGATGTGAAGAAGCTGAGCGGGGGCAGAGGCGCAGAGGGGGAGGCGCAGGCCTCGCGGGCCTTGCAGGCCTCACCCTCTGGCCTCTCGCCAGGCAGCCGACTGGGCCCAACTCGGCCCGGCCTGGCTGCAAGAGGTGGAGAGGAGATGAGATGGATGATGTGAAGAGATCCTGAGAGGCGTCTGCCGTCCTGTTGTGAAGAACTTTTCTTGTGAGAGGAACAGCTGCAGACGCCAAGGTCAGTGAAGAAGGAGGGGGAGGAGTAATGTGGCTCCTGGTCAAGATTCCCCTGCAGCCTGTGGTGATGACCATGGTGGAGCAAGCTGTCCCCCTGCAGCCCATGGAGGTCCACAGAGGAGCAGAGATCCACTTAGAGCCTGTGAAGGACCCCGCACTGGGGGAGGTGGATGCCTGAAAGAAGCTGTGGCCCATGGAGGGCCCCCTGGGGCATCTGTTCTGGAGAGACTGCATCCCATGGAAGAGATGACCCATGCCGGAGCAGTTTCACAAAGGACTGTGGCCCGTGGGAGGGACCCCACACTGGAGCAGGGGAGGAACGTGAGTTCTTCCCCCAACGACGAAGCAGCGGCATAAAACAACACATGATGAACTGACCGCAACCCCCATTCCCTCTTCCCCCCTGTGCCGCTCAGGGGGGAAGGTAGTAGAGATAATGTTAAGCTCGGGAAGAGGGAGGGGTGGGGAGGAGGTTTATCTTGTTTCCCTGTCTCATTCTCCTGCCGTTTTTAGTAATAAATTAATAGTTTTCCCCAAGTCAAGTCTGGTTTTGCCCGTAACGGTAACTTTAAGGATTTCTCCCTGTCCTTATCTCAAACCTCAAGCCATTTTTCTTATATTATCTCTCCCTATTCTCTCAGAGGGTGGGGGGAGTGAGAGAGAGACTGCGTAGTCTGGTCCCGATTGGGCTGAACTAAGACATTGGGTCTTTTCCCAACTCTGTCTTAGAAACAAAGCTCAGTGGAGGGCCTATTTTGAAAAGATGTGTGTAACTAGGCTCATATTTCTTAAAATCACATTTAAAATTTTCAGAGAAATTTGAAACTATTTTAGAGGAGAATAGATGTTAAAAGACCAAATGAAGATTCGCCCTGGATGAACTTGTGAACATTGTGCCTTCACAGTTTTTCACTGAGTGCTGAACATCTATCAAATTCGCTGGAACTGAGAAATGGACCAAATTTTACCCTTATCTACACTTCCTGCAATTCATGATAGTGGAGATTTTAGAGATAGAAAACTGGTCCATTTAAACAAAACTAAAAACAAAAGCCTTGAGTCTAACTTTAAAGGTTAATACTCTTTCGTCCTTCTCTTTTGCTTCTTCCTTCAATATTGCCAACTTCTTTATTTATTCATTTCAAATTCCAAGATGCTCAGCTGGTGGATGGAGCTTCTTAGTCTAGTAACAATGTGAGTCTTTATTCCTTCTTGTAAAGAAAATAAATTACCCCTGAATAAATGAAATAAATTCTCTCTCTGCTGCTGTGTCAGTCTCCTAATACTTTTCTTTAGGACCTCTTTGATAGTGGTACCAAAATGACATTCCTCAAAGACATTCCCAAATTCCTGTTTGGGAATTATATATTTTCTCTACAATGCAGGTCAGTTCTTTTCTGTCCCAGAGCAAATCACCTCCATATACAAAGGAAATCTGCATATCCACTCACTTATTACTCATCATAAATTTCTCTGTGGAGGAAGACCAAGTCTCAAAGACAATTTCGGCTTCTAAATTATGTTTCTGTATGTTTAGTACTACAATAGGTATATAAAAGTACTTCTTAAAAAAAAAATCCTCTTGCCACTGAGATACTATAAACTCCCTTAGATTTAATACAGAGGAAATGGCTAGGGTAGTAAGGGTGAACTGAATCAGAGCAGACAATGGGACTTAGAGATAAACAGAGAAATGGAGCTTGGAGTTATTAATTGAGGAGGATGTGGTATCTCAGCACACAGAAAGAAGGCTATTGCCTATCTAACCAAAGGGATAAAGAAAGGATACTAGTAAAAGAACAAGGTGAAAAGATTGAACTTGTTACATCCCGCAGCACAGAGCTTTCCCTGTTACCAAAGGTGAACTGCATGTGTAAACGGGTTGTACGACAAGCCCCAAAGAGATAAAGCTGTAATCATAAAACTGTTTAGCTCTTATTGACCTCATCAAATGACTGATGCTCAGAGGAGGATGGGATTGTACATGCAAGATAGCAGTTGCAATGTGAAAGGGAAAATATTGCTGTGCTATAAACTCGAGACATCCTTAATGAAGAGTCTTAATTCTTCATTAAAAGATAGGCAATGGAAATGAAGGGTGATCACTGATAAGTATTTTACAAGAACTCTATCAAACTGATGACAATTCTCTTTTGTTGAGAAGGAACTTACCATGGCTAACTCAGGGCTGTTGATAAGCCACATAGAGTTCCACTCCTGCAGTTTAGATGCTTTAGTCCATGCACTCTGAAATATATTCTAGGCTTCATATTAAAGCATGTGCTAAGCAGAAAAAGCAGTCATTAATTTTTATCATAATAATTTGTTAAGTATGATTAGGACTAGCCAGTCAAAGATATGGTATTCATAGATATAAGGGTCTGTGTATTCACTGTGGATTGAAACACACTAAGGCAGGTCAACCTTGTGGCTTTCATTTACCTAACTCAAGACTGGAGTACATATTAAACACTTCAGACTGTTAAAGGATTAACTTAGTTAAAAAAAAAAAAAAGGCACAAATTTAAAGTAGGAACATAATCTAGTAAAAAACCCCAGAGTTCATTTATTTTAAATGTTCACTAAAACATTAGTAAAGGAAGATTTTCATTAAATATACATTACAAGACAGTTTTATCAAAAAGTTACACCTTTTCTCCTTTTGAATTAAAATACAGCCAGTAGTGTTCATTATTTATATTTCAGGCAGTATGTGAAACATCTGCGTATTATTTTATTCTACAAAGTACTATTCAGTAGAAAAAAAAAAAGAATGTATGTTCAATATATTATAGAGTTTCACATATGCAGGATTTTTTTATGCATAAATAAAACATTCACTCAGTGAGAAAAGAAAGTACATGCTACTATATTTTGGAAAAAAATATTTGAACGTAACTTCTCAATGCAATAATTCATGGCATAGAAAAACTTTGTACTATGGCTTGCTCAGAGAGTTAGTGGGGAATAGAAAAGACACAAATAGTCAAGAACAGCAACATGACAATGAGTTTTGGGAAGGTTTATGGTGGTATTTGTTTTTAGGCATTTATTGCAGTGGAGATAAACTCAACTTATGCCTGTAGGGCGCCACTTGCAATACAGTTGGCTAGAATGTTCCCTGTACCTGATTTGATAAGAACTAGGTAAAGATAAAAGCAGAGGGAGGAATGAGAATGAATTCTGAAGACTAGAGGCATAGAACTTGAGTGAAACACCATTCAATATTTGTTCAGTATTTGTTCAGTTGTTATGACAAACTGTTTCTTTACTGGCCAGTGATAGCGATATGAGGAAAAAAATGTTTCAAAGAAAAAATTTTCTGTAGCAGTCAATAGATAGAAAAAATAATCAAGCCTAGATGAGAGGAGGATAAAGAGGACACAGACGGTATCATAGTAATTAGTAATGTGTATCAGAAATGGTTACTAATGGGAGAAATCTCAAAGAGAGGAGGAAGAGAGGTAATCTAGAGTAGGGTAATTAAGAGGAACCAGACTGATATTCTTGTTCAGCACACACCTCCCTGTTCTAGCTGAGGCAAATCGATATTTATGTGTCTGCCTAAACAACTCCCTCCTCCTCCTCCACCCAGATCATCGCCTCCAGAGACTCCATTAGAGATGATTAAAAGGAAAAGGCAGATAAGACTGTATGAGAGGGAAAGAGAGACTGAGGAAAGCCATTTAGAGTCATACTTGACTTTGGCAAGAGTGTAAGGAGTCTCCTTTTCATATTTATAAAAGTTTCTACAGTAGTTACAAGTGGTATTGAAGTGAAAGCAGAAAAAAATCATTACTGCCATCTTTTGACAACAGATCCACTGATGATAATTTTCATCAAGTGTCCACCAACAAAAGCCTGGCCAAAAAGAGATCAAAACAATGAAGTGATTAAAGAAAAAGTATGTATACATCTAAGATGCTACCATCCCTAGAGAAAATGAAATCTTTTGTGGACTTGGATTGCCATCTTTTGGTGGAGGTCATAACGGACATGACATTTGCAAGGAAGAGAGGAACAGGTGCAACACATCATCCTTTTAAATTTCCTTTTCAAAGGGAAAGCTTTAAGATGGATCATCCTTAAGTTACTCCACTCTTACATGCAATGATCACATCACTGTCATTCAGATGTCATATTGGGAAGATATACTTTTGTTCTGAAAATGTCATATTCTTGCAATAAGCATAAAGTTTCCATTAGAAAGTAATAGCGATATTTTTTTATACTTACGGTGTGTAGAAAAATTCTCTTGAGGAATACGTGGGAGAAGTGAGGCAAGGAAAATGCAAAGGAAGCACCACTAGGCTGCAAAGACTTGTACATTTCTAAACAACCATTCTGAGATGTAGAATGTTAGAGTATCCCAAAAATTGTCCATTTATAAATATATATAAAATATATATAAAAAACCACCTCTTTCTCCAATAGGCTTGAGTTGCAATTCAACTCTGTCTTAAAATACCCAGTACAACATCATTTGATTCAGAAGATGATGTACATTTGTACATTTGTATTTCATTATCGATTAAACATCTAAATTTTCCTAGAATAAGCAGTGTATTTCTCTCTAAACTTTTGTATTATATTATTCTGGGTCTTACTTTTCACTTTGATTATTTAAAAAAAAAAGGCCAAAGTTTAGACCTGACTCTGAGTCTGTGGAAATTCATGTTGCTTTAGAAAAGAATGGAAAATATGCCTGTGGTGGGTTGACCTTGGATGACCTCCAGGTGCCCACCAAGCTGCTCTATAACTCCCCTTCTCAGCAGGACAGAGGAGAGAAAATATAATGAAAGGCTCGTGGGTCGAGATAAGGACAGGGAGATCACTCAGCAATTACTGTCATGGGCAAAACAGACTTGACTTGGATATATTAATTTAATTTGTTGCCAATCAAAAGTCAAAGTAAGATAATGAGAAATAAAAAAAATAAATCTTAAAACACCTTCCCCTTCACCTCTTCTTTTTTCCCAGGCTCAACTTCACTCCTTAATTCTCTACCTCCATCCCCCAAGCAACGCAGGGTGATAGGGAATGTGAGTCGTGGTCAGTTCATCACATGTTGTCTCTGCTGCTCCTTCCTCCTCACACTCTTCCCCTGCTCCATCATGGGGTCCCTCCCACAGGAGACAGTCCTCCATGAACTTCTCCAATGTGGGTCCTTCCCCCAGGCTGCAGTTCTTCATGAACTGCTTCAGCATGGGTGCCTTCCATGGGGTGCAGTCCTTCAGGAATAGACTGCTCCAGGCTGGGTCCCCCACAGGGTCACAAGTCCCTGCTCCAGCATGGGCTCCTCTCCATGGGGCCACAGCCTCCTTCAGGTGTATCCACCTGCTCCAGTGTGAGTTCCTCCATGGACCTCCACAGGCTGCAAGGGAATCCAGTGCCTGAAGCACCTCCTCCCCATCCTTCTTCACTGACCTTGGTATCTACATAATTGCTTCTCTAACATATTTTCACTCCTCTCTTCTGGCTGCTGTTATGCATCATTTTTTTTCCAGTTCTGTTATCCCAGTGGCACTACCAGTATTGCTGACTGGCTCAGCTTTGTCCAGCAGCGGGTCCGTCTTGAAGCAGGCTGGCATGGGCTCTGTCAGGCATAGGGGAAGCTTCTGGCATCTTCTCACAAAAGCCACTCGTGCAACTCTCCACTACCAAAACCTTCCCATGGACACCCAATACAATCTCTAACCTGTTTGTCAGCAGGCTCTCCAGAATGAGATTGAACTAATTATACTAGATATATATACATATTTTAAAAAAAAGAGGAAAAAGTGGTGATTTTTTTTTTTCTTTCATATCCAACCATGAAAATAAACAGAATACTACAGATTTCTGTGAGTTTGGGAACTGAATTTGACATTGTGTTATTAGAACCATTTGTGACTTTAAAAAAACCCGCTGGCTTTGAGAGGCTTTCATTTGTTGAAAACTGTTTTATTCGCTTGGTCAGAATTTTCCCTCCAGCATGTTAGTTTTTCAAGAAACTGTTTACAAATCTTCCTTTATAGCATGCTGGCAGTACATAGGGGACTTAAAATGAAAGTAATTTACCTGCAGTTCTACAACAGATACAAGACAGATTACAAGCTACTACTCAAGAATCTCGAAAACTGAGGATCAGTATCCATTAGCCACTGACTGTTTTGCAAAGCATACTTAAAGATATAAGGAAACAAAAGGAAAATGAGAAAAAAAATAATCCTTCACTTGTTTAGGTAAAAAGCTTTGAAATAGACACACTAGGAAGGCAGCGTGCAGAAGTTTCAAAATGCCATATAGATGGCATTTTTCCCTATTGAAACACGAACACCAGTCATCTACTGTTGTCTGTGAACAGATTATGTGCAAGCATGTTAAACTTAGACCTTGTTCCCAAGCATCTGGCATAATTTTAATTTGTTCCTGAGAATGCTAGTCTGTTTCTCCATGAGGTAACATCCTTTAAAGGTGTTCCTGTCTTTTATATGACATTTGCCAAGAAAAGCTCCGAGGCTTACTTTCCTTGATTTCCTCCTATCCCCAGCCCTCAAATCATGCTTCCATCAGGGGCAAATGTACCTTCATATGTAAGCATCAGCAAGATTTCCCCTATTCAATTTACTTACCTGCACAAATAGTTTTGATTTTACTCCAAATTCTGATTTTTTTTTTTTTTCCGTTCCAGAAAAAGGCTGGCAAATACAAAATATTCTATTAACAGGACAGAAGAGGTATAGGACCCATAACTTTGTGTACAAACATACCACCAACTTGTAGGTTTGGAAAAAGAAAGAAAATGTAGGCTTTCCCTGCCATGAAATACTAAAATAGATTAATCTAGAACTGTGTGTTATTAGAGTTCTTAATTTTCTTTACTGAAACATCAATTATTGTAACCTCCTTCCTACATTTTTTTTTTTATCTGGGAAGTTTAAAAAACTGAGTTTCTTTGCTGGTTTTCTCCTTTCTTTACTAAGATCTTACTACTATAGCAGTTAATAAATAGCTGGTGATTGTCCAAGCACACACAAAGAGTAACATACTGGCAAAAAACCAACATCATAGTTTAAGTCCCCAAAAATGTTAATGCTGAATAGTACTTGACACTGTTTTAATGAGCAGAGTTAATTGTCAGCCCTATGTTTGAAGAGGGTGAAGAATGGAAAAATTGTTGAACTCTTGAATTAAGTTACACCAGTTAATAAAATCAGCTAGCATTCCAGTCCAGGATGGGCAGCTTGCAAGGAGTTAATATGTTCTTAGTGCTTTGTAGTTTAAATTACTTTTAGAAAGTAATATCCATATTGTACCTTGAAGGAAGGCCTAAGCAGTAAACTTTAACGGCTGCCTGAGTTGGCAATCATTTCATAGAGACAAGACACCGCACGAGAAATTGCTCTATAAATAAGATCCCTTACAGAAGAATTAAAATGAAATTCATATTATTGATGTTCACTAGGAACCATAAAGAACACAAGACAGCCAGGAAGTGGCACTTGTTTCAAATCACTGTCAGAAGCACCTGAAGGACACCCTCAAAGTCAATTTGATCAATGATGATGAATACGTTGGTCAAGCTTTCGGTGCAACTGTAATGCATTTGGAAACCTTGAGGAAATACATTTGACAAAAGGAAATAGGACAGATATGAGATATCCCTACTGCAAAACCTTTTCTATGACCATTAATCCAGAAATGTGCCCTAATTTACAGAGCAAAGTCTCTCTAAATTCTTCCCTGTCTCCACCTCAACTCTGTTTATGGGGCCTGGGATCTCCCCTGTCCTCATCTCCTTGATATAATCTCTCTGAAGAGTAAGCATCTTCTCGTAGTTTGAAGGGAGATCAGCAATTGTGCTGTCTGAATGAAACTTATGATGCCCACTGCCAAAGCATACATTTTGCTAGCAGTGTCAAGAAAGAAACCATTGTGTGATGGTTGCACTGGATCTCTGACTGCTGTGGCTGGACACTAATATTCTGTGAACATTTACACAAAGCTGTCAGTACTGAATAAATGTCACATGAAAATTTAAAAGTTTAACATGCAAATCTGATGGGCACAATAGCTGCAAGGCAGGTGGAGGTGGAGAGAAAAAAGTGTATATCATCCGCTTGAATGAAGGCTTCTGTATATCATGAAAGAGGCAGAGATAAACAGAAGAGAAATCAAATCGCTTGAACCAATGTCAGAAGCTTAAAGTATCCAAACAAGAAAGGAAGAAATTATATATGATTACCTAAGGGAAACTGGATTACTGGAGCCCTTCCATTATAGTAATGATTTGTTCTTCTCTATAATTTCATCTTTTTTTCAGACACTGCAAACCATGAGTAAAATATTCTGAACTACAACAGCATATGGCACTTTGTATGGGAGCAATTGATATTTTGCAGTTAGCAGTGACACTGATGACACTGCATAGCAAAAGGAACCTGCAAATGTTTGAATTTTCCTTAAAATAAAACTTATTTCTGTTTGGTGCTTTTCTCAAAATGATTTTCAGTCAGCTTCACACCTATGAAAAATGACAGATTAATGTCACCGGGGCTATCAATCTGCTGTTATTGCACACAGCAGATATGGCCCCATCAGCTGCCATAGCAGTGAACTTCAACCACATTCCTTAAGGGTGACAGGATAGCGTCCAAATCGCTTTAAGCACTTTGATATCTGCAGAGTACGCTGGGACGTGTATTCAGAATACCATACCTGATAAAAGAGACTACAACAATTTGATTAGAAGTAATTTCTGTCTATTCTTCTATTTGCTGATTATTAGAGAAAATAAAGTTAGTCAAAATAGCTCAAACTATTTAAATATATGCGCAAAAAATGGTTCATTGAGACATAGTGTTTAACTTGATGTTTTCCAATATCTAAAACTGTACTGTAAGCACATTTATGTTTTATGTTCTTTGTTGGTTTTAGATTTGTTTTTAAAACAACCATGTGCAATTCTTGGAAATTAAGAATTTTATTTTTTTTTGTAGATGACATTGTATATTTTTGAACACGGCAGTAACTTACGTTTACTGACCATATTTCTTGATACTGGAATTTTTTGTTCTTTCCCCTTCAAAGGTTTTACTTGAATTCAGGCTCCCTAAGACCTCTAAAACCCCGTGCATTAACTTTAGCTCACTGAGCACACAGAGCATGGAATTCAGTATCATAGGTCTTCCCTGTACTGCAGGTCCTGTTCCTGAATTTAGCAGGTATAGAGAAAAGAAGTGAGTACCCAACTAAATGCTAACATCTTACTCAATTATAAATTGTCCTGAAAGGAATTTAAATGTACTTTTTAAAGTTCTGTTAAACTAGGGCCTAAAAGAATACAGTCTTACTAACAAGGTTGCTAATAAAAGCATCAATTAGTGTTAATTTCAGCAATGTAGTCCCTGAAAATTGCTTCTTAATTCACACACTCTTAGGATGCCAGACAGACAGCAGGCAGCAGTTACTTTCAGTTTCTTTTGCCCTGTAGCCTGACTCTGCACTCTCACATGTACTAGCAGCAATGTGCTTACTGTTGTGCGTTAAACAGTCTCCAATCAATAGACTGGATTTGAACTGACAGCTATGCTATATATTTCTCCATTAGCTGAGGCTGATTTTAACAGATACATGTACAAGCAAAGGAAACTAAAAACATTTAAGCTCTGTGATTTTATGCACCATTGAAACACAAACAAAGAATTATTATTTACCTTAGGCTTTATAATGTTGGAATTAAATATGTCATTCTGGAATTACATTTCCCTCACTGCTGACACATTGGGAAATGATAGTACTTAAGACTCAAATAAATAATGATTCAGGGCAAAATCAGTGATTTGTATTGAAAGAGTCAAGCTCATTCATGTTCTGAACATTCTTGCAAGAGCATTTAATTTCTTGAGAAGAAAACTTTGACATGAATGACAGAGAGTAGTTAGGATCAAGTGTAGATCTCATCATCATGCTTCATTACTTTAAGGATAGTAAGTACTGTATGAGGCTTCCAAAGTTGGTTTATTTTGCACATTAGTCACAACCATGCTCTTTTTGATAGGACAATTAAATAGACCATTAGTCATTTTATAGAGCATTTATTCACCAGCCAAGAGGAAATTGTTATTCTGCTCTGAGATGAGCTGGATAATTCCTGACAGATAAAATCAGAAACCTTTTTCAGAGATGTATGCATATCCAGATGCCCACCTTCAATTAATTCCAGCAGCAAGGTTTATTACCTTGTCCTTATAGAGTGCTTAAGTACCTACGCAGTAAAGTTCCTTTCAGCTCTGTAACAAATTAGTTGCTGGATTGCAGAACTTGCCTCTCAGGAAAGGCAGTACAAAAGCTAAGGTCAATTGAGTTTGATTTGGCTTAGCTTACAGGTTCACCTTTAGATCGGCTAAAGTGACACCAATTCACAAACCAATTTTGATCTCTTTAAAGTATGGTTTGAAAGATGCCTGGAATCCTTGTAGAGAGGTAAAATATTCAAGGTCCTTGAATTTATGTCTTCTTTGGCCAAGGCAAGCCCAGCTGTCTCTTTGCAAGGTCATGGCTAGCAGATTGCAATGATTTTAAGCAACAGACTCTATACAGGTAGACTGTACATCTCATTGAAGAAGACCGTGTTCTGGCCTGACACTCAGCACACAAAAACAAGTCAAGTGCTTCCTACAGCTACCTCTTTTTCATTAATAAACTGTACTTACTCCATGGTATTAGTGTAACATCAAACATATATTGGAGGCTTTAAGCTGGGTTTGTTACACCCCAGCTTAGACAGTACTAATTGGAGAGGAAAGCAACGAGGGAAAAGAAGGGGACTGCTGTGGAAAAATGTCACAACAAATTTGTCTAGTTTATGAACACACAAAAAAAAATTACAGATAAAAAGTTTTCCATCAGCCTGCATCTTACATAATGCAGCACGGCCCAATAAAATAACTCCTTGTGCTGACCTGACCTCGGCTGGCTGCTAGATGCCCACCCAGCCACTCTCTCATCACCCCTCCTCAACAACACAGGGGGAGCAAATAAGAAGGAAAAGCTCCTTGGTCACTATGAAGACAAGGACCCTTACCAATTATTGTCACAGGAAAAACAAACTGAACATGGGGAAAATTATTTGATCTATTTCCAAAGAAAATACAGTCAGATGGTGAGAAAATGGTGAAGAAAAGAAAATAAAAACTAAAACGCTTTCCCCCGTTTTTTCCACAGGTTCAACTCCACTCCTCCATCCTCAACTCCTCTACCTTTTCCCTGTGACATAATGGGGAAAAGAGGCTGCGGTCAGCCCACAGCAGCTCCTCTCTGACGCCCCTTCCTCCTCACACTTTTCCCAGCCCCAGCCCCAGCCCTGGCAACTTCCCAGGGGCTGCAGGGGGACAACCGCTATCACCAGGATCTTCTCCCGGGGCCACAGGGGCATCTCTGCCAGGGTGCCCAGAGCCCCTCCTGCCCTCCTCCTGCTCTCCCCTCAGGGCTGGCAGGGCTGTTTCTCACCCCGTTTCCCTCAGCCCTGGCTGCCGGGCAGCGTTTTGCCCTTCCTTCCCCAGGCTTTCCCCGAGGCACCCGCCGCGGGCTGAGGGGCTCAGCTGTGCCCTGCGCTGGGGCCCTTGGAGCCACCTGGAACCGGCTGTGGCCGGCACCGGGCCGCCCCCTCACTCCCCCACTGCTGCTGCCAGCACCTGGGCACCCGCACCTGGTACATGCTGCTCTTTCTATAGAGAGCAGGAGGCGTGAGTTTTCAGTACTGGCGAAATGAAAACATATTCCTTTGGAGAAGTCAATGGAAGTACGCTGATTATTGGTGACTGTAACTAATGTAATGCTTTGGTGTATGCAATGGAGGAAATTAAAAAGCAGGTAAGGCTATTTTTATGGGGAGATAAGTTGTTTGTATTTTGTTGACCAGGGATGATTATATATGTAAAGTTCAGAGAAATACTGGAATAAATAATCTTCTCAACAATGGAAATGCTTTTTTTTTTCAGTTTTAAAAGCAGAAATACATATTTTAGCCAAGATTCATAAAAATTCCTGGATATTTCAACCCAGCCAGCAACATCATGAGCCAACAATGCACCCTTGCAGCCTAGAAAGCCAATCGCATCCTGGACTGCATCAAGAGGAGCATGGCCAGCAGGTCGAGGGAGGTGATTCTCCCCCTCTACTCTGTTTTGTGAGACTCCACCTGGAGTACTGTGTCCAGCTCTGGAGCACCCAACATGAGGACAGGCTGAGAGAGTTAGGTCTGTGCAGCCTGGAGAAGAGAAGGTTCTGGAGAGTTCAGCAAGCCCAAGTGAAAGGTCCTGCACATGGGTTGGGGCAATCCCAAGCACAAATACAGGCTGGGCAGAGAATGGATCAACAGCAGCCCTGAGAAGAAGGACTTGGGGCTGTTGTTTAATGAGAAGCTCAACGTGAGCCAGCAATCTGTGCTTGCAGCCCAGAAAGCCAACCGCATCCTGGGCCACATCAAAAGAAACATGGCCAGTAGGTTGAGGGAGGTGATTCTGCCCCTCTACTCTGCCCTGGTCAGACCCCACCTGGAGTACTGTGTCCAGCTCTGGAGCCCCCAACATAAGAAAGACATGGACCAGTTGGAGAGGGTCCAGAGGAGGGCCACAAAGATGATGAGAGGGCTGGAGCACCTCTCCTATGAGGACAGGCTGAGAGAGTTGGGTCTGTTCAGTCTGGAGAAGAGAAGGCTCTGGGGAGACCTTATAGCGGCCTCCCAATGCCTAAAAGGGGCTCACAGGAAAGATGGGGAAAAACTCTTCAGCAGGGCCTGTTGTGACAGGATGATGGGTAACAGTTTTAAAACAGAAGGAGATAGATTCAGACTTGATATAAGGAAGAAATTTTTTACACTGAGGGTGGTGGAACACTGGAACGGGTAGCCTGGAGGGGTAGTAGATGCCCCATCCCTGGAAACATTCAAGGCCAGGTTAGATGAGGCTCTAAGCAACCTCATCTAGTTGAAGATGTCCCTGCTCCTTGCAGGGGCGTTGGACTAGATGACCTTTAAAGGTCCCTTCCAACCCTAATGATTCTATGATTTCAAACAAGTAATGCCCTTGACAGTCTTTAATTGTCAGAAATTCTGACAAATTAACATTAGGATGTGTTTGATTACAGGAACCAGCTTCTGCTTATCTCAGTGCAGAATATAGATACCATACATTTGTGTCTGTGATGTCTGTAGATCCTCATGAAGGCCCTTCTTACTTCCAGGACTGAACCAGACATAGCACCCTTGTCACATGGATACTTCTTTACCCTGCTTAGCTATAAACCGAGCCACAGCACCACCTATGACAGAAGTTGCCTTAATCTGATTTTGAGATGCTGGCTGTCTTCATTTCTAGTTAGCCACTAACTAGTTCAACAAGTTAAGCAAGTCAGATGCCACTCCAGGGACTGGTGGCAGCCAGTTCATCTGCTTGGAATCCATGGAAAATGTTATGCTACAGAGGAAATTCAAGAAGACCTCGTCATGCCTTCCCCTTGAAGGGTGCTGAAAACTGCAGAAACAACACTCAGGCAAGAACTGTGACAAAGAAGTACTCTGGCAGCCTGTTTGGATTACCTGAGATACTGGTTTCAGCCCTCCAGCAAAGCTAAGACTGCAGATGGTTTGAAACAATACACCATGCCAGACAGATGCAATATTCCTGAGGACCTGCAATCTATGCCCAGGTCCACCAGCACACTTGTATTAGTGGAACTCTGAAGAATACATCACACCATTAGAACAAAATTATGGATGCGTGATTTGTACTTAATGTTCATTTAGTAAATTAGGCTCTTTTAAATAGGCATGTTTCATTTGTCTGAGTCATTAACCCTAAACGAATGTTTCAAAATATAATCTCTCAATAAGTTTTATTATCAGATATGCTTTATTAGAAGGATGCTTAATTTCTGATTAACAGTTCTCTCTTCTTCAGAGTACTAGCAACATTTAGCTGAACTTATGCTTTGAAATGATCAACAGTAGCTCACATGCATATTGTGAGAAAATTAGCACATACTTCCACTAACAGTCACAGGAATTAATCCTCAGAATTTCATCTCACTGACATGAAATTCTACCCTCATGAGTCCACTATATTCCTTGCAGCATTTCATAGATAATTATTCTTGATCTACTTTCATGACCTACTGAGTTCCTTTCCGTTAACATTTTTGCTTTTTTTCTTAGACTGTCTGAGTCTCTCCCCACGTTTGCTGCTCCTTGCGTCCTTCTGTCAATCTACATTTCATATTTTGTATGAGCTATATCCACAAGCTGATGAATAGAGTTTAGAAAAACTTAAAAAAAAAACTTTTAGGGACACTGAACTTTAATGCTTTGTTCTTGTGGATTAAAGGGTAACATCTGAGAACGGGAGCTGTAATCAAAATCATGAGGGTGTTTTACCAAATTGATTGTGATCTTTTAACAATGACATCTTTACCCAAATCCTTTAACAAAAAGTCATCAGTAAGCTCTTTATTTTCATCAGTGTACTGATGAAACTATTGATGAATACACCCATTTCAGCTTGTCCTACAGCCAAGTCTAGTGATGGCCATGTTGTGAAAGCACTGCGTTAGTTTCAGCTTCATCCCTTAGGGACCATCAGAGTAACCATTACATTAAGCAGCACTTCATTCTGGGGCTAATCTTTTTAATTATATTAGCTGATTATAGATGTAAGCAAAAATGGCAGAACTGATGACAAATGGATTTTCCAGCATGGTTCATTAAAATGCAGTTCATTCAAGTATCTTGCTAAGGATGTCAAATAGGTGAAAATATATAAGATAGACAAATCAAAACTGATTATAAAAGCTGCTGAAGGAATAAGAGCAAGATAAAAGTTGACATGAAAGGTTAATCTAAGCAGTGAGACTGTTCCAAGACCATTGGTCTTAAATGGTTGTGTAAGACCGCTGTGCTGAGATAATCTAATAATTGTTTTTTAACATGCTACAGTCTGGCCTCTAGTTCATGCAGACATTGTGAAAATTACCTTTAGGTAGCTTAGATACCAATGAAAATATCTTTGTATCTCGTGTTAGGAAGGACCACAAAGCCATTGAAGCAACTGACTAAAAATTGTGCAGCTAAGCTGCAGTGATACCAAGTGCATGCTGCCACACTGCAGCCACAGAGCCACAGAGAGTGGAGTTTGGGATGGAAGCACGAAGTCATTAAACAAGTCTCCCTCTTCACAAGTACCTGCACCTGAGTGACAGAAAGCATAGTCACGTCATGAGGTAAGCACTGAGGGCACAACTCCTGAGAGCAACACAACACTGTTTGAAAGCTTTTCTTACTTGAGATGCTGCTTGATAAACTACGATCTACCAACCCTGACAGAACTGCTTCCAGCGCTATAAGGGTACTGACACGGGCAAACTAATCAATACATAATCTAGATAGCATAAATGTAGTTTAGCTATTTCCATATAGATTAAACCTGTGGACATACTCTAATTTATTCAGTGGTGATGGTAGTAGCAGATGTGTTGTATTTATGAAGTTCCTTGCACAATCCCACTACTGAATAAAGTTTTTGTTATGAAAATTGTGAGGTGGCTTTCATGTGGGGTTTTTTCACTCCACAGTTTATCAATATTTTGACGTGTTTTTCTTTAAGAATGTTGTCTCATTGAGTGGCTTTGATATAGAATATCAATTCGATATATGAAGATGTGGAATGGATGTTAGGTATTAACCTGCCAAAAAGGAATTCATTGCTGTGATGGACAGAGGCAAGGGAATGTTCTGTTTTACGCAATGCACTTAGTTTGAGGCAAGAAATTGTGCTTTATTAGCAGTATTATTAATAGGTTGGACCTACAGTGCCTTGACTAATATCCATATGATACTAATTATAGGGAACCATTCTTTAATTACTGGTGTCATTAATGTTCCGAGTCAAGAGTCTACAGTATACAATAATGCTAAAACAACTAATAAAAGATGGAATCTGTTGTTTCAGAGTGCAAACACAATGACGGATCTTTCATCCAAATAATTTACAGTCTAACTAGTTAAGAAAATATATTGTCCTTTGTGACTCGTCCCTGCTTTAAAGACCAAGGCTGCAGGAAAATTCATATTCCTGAAGTATGCACTCTAGAACAAGTGCTTTCTTAACCATACATGTTAATTATGAAACCTGAATTGTTTTGAATTCAGTAGCAAAGATCCTCCAGATTTCAATGGGTCCAGAACTTTGTTCTGATGCTATTTTCCCATTAGTTTGGAAACTATCAACCCCAGAAGTCTTTCTGCACTTTCTAAAACTCAAAGTTTATATTTGTTCTCTCTTCACTCTCTTCTATAGTATAAAGATCTAAGTATTGCTGTGTGGTACAGAATGAATGTCAAGTGCTCCCCATTTATAAGGGATATAGATTTAAAGTGCTAATATACTAGCTATTGACATTTCTAAAGAATACTGCTGATTGGTATTGCAGCCCAGAAGCATCTTTTAAACACTAGAGCAAAGGGGATACATCAACAGTAGCAGTACTCAAACATAAAATTTTGACAGCATGGGACAACAGAGATTACTCCTCCTTCAAGTCACAGAAAACGCAGTTTGGAACCTAAGGATACATGACACCTCTGAAGAGTTACTCTTTCTTAGATTTTAATTTGTCTGTCCTTTTTTCTACCTGCAGGCAAGCATCGTCAGCATCTTATTATTTCTGTTGCAGTTATATTGACCTCTCAGTTCTCTCAATTTGCTAATCTATTGATATTTTTCTTAAATACTCTCAAAATAATGGTTTTGTCAGCCTTATCCTTAAAGGCAGACAAAATCCAAACAAATCATCGAATCAAATCAGCAGAGCTGTGGATAATAACAAAGGGAATGAAGCTGAACAAAACTGATTTCTTCTTGCTGCTACACTGAGCAGACTGCTTCATTGCTCCACACCTCCTAATGACAGGACACATATCTGAGAACTGCAGATAAGATTATTGCAATAATTTCTTCCTAATCTTGTTTCCTTTGTTCCTGTGACGAACTGCCTGGATGTAGCACCTGCCATCACAGACAAACATGTCATGTAATCCCTTTCATAAACTTATCAAGCACCATTTTAAAAGTATTTAGGCCTCTTGATCCTGCTATTGCTATTTTGTTCAAAACCATCACAGCTCTTTTTGTTAGAAGCTGTCTCTTATTTCTTACCCTTATTTAACTCGCAGACAGTTTTTACCCATTTGATCTCTTGCCCAATGTTGTATACCAGTAAATAAGGTAAAATGATAAGCATGAAGCAGGAAAATGAGCTATTTTAATTAAGAACAGTCAGAACCATTCTTTTTAGAGTGTGTTAGACTAAGGCTTGCTCCTTGACAGCCTGCTGGGTGGTGTGTCTATTCTGTTTGTGGGGTACTAGGATTAGCCTATGCAGATCAGTGTGTCCCACATTGATTTTTCAAGTGTTGCCTGTAGCAACATGCATATGACAAGAATCACGCACATTATCTATTAAATCAGCTTAGTGACTTCTAAAGTAGAACTATTTATCCTTGTTTTGAAGGAGCAACTAGACTTAGGTTTTCTTTAATCATGTCTTACCTTTACAAAGCATTTTCCCATAACCATCCTATGGTAAATTAATATAGCCAGTACCTGCTCTTTACATTAACTGAGAATAGCAATCTTTTAATACAAACATTTTTCCATAGTTGTTAAGTACATGACGTTGCATTTGTACAGTTGAATTTAATCTCTTTTCTATTACTTACTTCTTCAAGATTGCTTCATTAACAACATCACTCTGAGTTGACGCTTACATTCAGTAAAACCCGTTGCAAACTTCCTTTTTTGTCTGTCTACTTTATAAACTTCTATCCCTCTTCTTGTTTAAAAATAACTTCTTACTCATCATCATATTGAATTCTTTGTGGAAGCTCTAACAGATAAGATGTTTCACAGATGACTGTGAAACAGTCCATCTTCTCTAAGAAAGCTGTAAGGTCAATCTAATATTATTTTGCTAAAGCGTATCACACACACGTCAAGGCTTTTTCATTTGACTCAACTCCTATAATAATTTCCTTTAAGATTTATTCTAATTGCATAGCCAAGGTCATTCTGAAAGTCCTGTAGCTGCCTCAGTCATTTTCTTTCTTTTCCACTAAACCAATACAATTACTGAATATTGATACATCTTTTTGTTTCATCAAGCCTCTATTTATTCCATAATGATTTAAGTCATAATAACACAACAAATTATGACTGTTCTGTAAGAGGTAGAATAAAATAGAATCATTTAGGTTGGAAAGGACCTTTATCATCGAGTCCAACTGTTGACCTAACAATGCCAAGTCCACCACTAAACCATGTCCCTAAGTGCCACATCTACACATCTTTTAAATACCTCCAGGCATGGTGAATCCACCACCTCCCTGGCCAGCCTGTTCCAATGCTCGATAACGCTTTGGGTGAATAAATTTTTCCTAATATCCAATCAAAACCTCTCAGCACAACTTGAGGCCATTTCCTCTTGTCCTATTGCTTGTTACTTGGGAGAAGAGGCCCACAGCCACCTCACTACAACCTCCTTTCAGGTAGTTGTAGAGAGTGATAAAGTCTCCCCTCAGCCTCCTATTCTCCAGGATCAGCAACCCCAGTTCCCTCAGCCACTCCTCATAAGACTTGTCCTCTGGACTCTTCACCAACTTTGTTGATCTTCTTTGGACATGCTCCAGCACCTCAATATCTTTCTTGTAGTGAGAGGTCTGAAACTGAACACAATACTCCAGGTGCAGCCTCATCAGTGCCAAATACAAAGGGACACTTGCTTCCCTAGTCCTGCTGGCCACACTAGATACAAGGCAGGATTCTATTGGGCTTCAAGGCTTCCTGGGCACACTGCCAACCCATCATTCCCAGGTCCTTTTCTGCCAGGCAGCTTTCCAGCCACTCTTCCCCAAGCCTATGCCCAAGCCTATGATGTTACATGGGGTTGTAATGACCCAAATGTAGGACCCAGCACTCAGCCTTGTTGAATCTTATACAGTTGACGTTGTCTCATTTATCCAGCCTGTCCAGATCCTCCTGTAGACCCTGCCTACCCTCACACAGATCAACACTCCTGCCCAAGTTGGTATCGTCTGCAAACTTACTGAGAATGCACTCAATTCCCTCATCCAGATTATTGATAAAGATATTAAACAGAGATGGCCCCCAGTATCCTTCTCAGGTTATATTAATTCATCACTTTTTCAAAATACTAATTTAAAAAAAAATATTTCAATTCAGTTAATCATTTATTTGCAATATACCATGCTCACTTCTAATATAGGTGAATTTGTTCATTCTCCATAGTAACTGGCAAAAGATACTTTTCTCCTCCCTCAAATCTTCCTACTTGATGATTAAATTCATCACTGCATCTCTTTTCTTCTCCTGAGCGTTACTGTATGCCAGTATAACATTATTCAAGCTACTACTTGGCTGGGCCTTCACGTTTCAAATAAAGGTGCACTTAGTATGCCCTTTACTAGCTTGGCCTTGACATAACTTGAAGTTCTTTTCACTCTGTGTTTCTATAATTTTCTGCAAATGAGGGTAGATCATCCTTATGCTTTGAGGAGGTGTTACTTGAAGATCAACAAGCTCTCATGGGCAACTTCCTTCAACTCCACGACCATTTTGTTTATACTTGAACACTAGATGCAGCAATGTACCTCCTCTAGTTCAGCCATCCGACACCTACATCAAAAATTGACCCTGACAGACTCCAGAAATCAGAGCCTCTCCAAACTGTCCTTTCAGCAAATGTCAGGTAGTTAAAGTCCTCCAGGATGCAGGACCTATTATTGCGAGGCTGTTTAAAGGAGGCATTGTCCCCCTGTTCTTCTTGACCAGCAGTCTGTAGCAAATGCCAATTACAATCACCCCCTTTTGGTCTCCCCTCTGATCATGATGCATAAGCTCCCAACTTACCTGTTGTCCATTCCACAGCAGGGCTCACTGTGTTTGTATTGAGTTGACTTTGGCCAGCAGGTAAGTCCCCATCCAATTGCTCACTCACTCAGCACTGTTAAGATGGAGGAGAGAACCAGAAGGGTAAAAGCAAGAAAAACTTGTGGGTCAAGATAAAAGCAGATTAACAAGTGAGCCAATGCTGCACATGCACGCAAAACAGAACAATTAATTCATTCACTGCTTCCCATCAGCAGACAGCTGACCAGTCACTTTGTAGTTAGGAAGATCAACAACCTAACTGTGAATGTCCCACCTTTCTTCTCCATTCCCTGAGCTTTTATTGCTAAGCATGACATCATATGGTATGGAATATCCTTTTGGGCAGTTCAGGTCACTTGTCCTGGCTGTGTCCCCTCCCAGATTCTTGTGCACCCCCAGTCTACCCACTGGTGGGGGCAGTGTAGGAAAAAGAAAAGGCCTCAGCGCTATGCAAAGGCTCTTCAGCAATAGCTGAAATGTCAGCACGTTATCAACACTGCTTTAGTCACAAATCCAAAACATAGAGCTAGATGGGCTGTTATGAAGAAAATTAACTCTATCCCAGTCAGACCCAGTACAGCATTTGAGACCATGAGCTGTGCTGCCAGACCTCTCTGATTTTTATGACACCACAGCCTGCGCACCAACACCTATTTTCTCTTTTATTTCCTATGCTGAATGTTTTGTGCACTGATATTTGAGATGGGGCTCCAGTCATGACTTTCTGAGAGGAGTCATGAGAATGTTCTCATCTCTTGTTCTCTGGCTTGCCTCTACCCTTAGTCTGCATCCCCTGAGGTATCTAGTTCAAAACCTTCCTCAGCTGGTAAGAAAGCTTGGTTTGAAGGTGTTCTCACCCCACATTTTCAGAAAGATCTCAGTGCTATCCAGTAGTTGTTGTTCCTTGAAGAGGATCATGTTGTTACAAAATCCAAAACACAGCCTGCAATACCAGAAGATATTGATGTGCAGGATATATCCCTTCCTGCCTGAGCCTTCGTCACGAGGATCAAAGATAACATAACCTGAACTCCAATGTCTTTCATTGTAGCACAACTGACCCCAGACCTTTGATCCATTCAAGGACTTCGTTGGCATTGGTACCCACATAAACGAGCAACAAATTGTTATTTATCATTATTACATCATATTAACATAATGTCCATGAACTCCAGTTATGGATATTGTACTAGTCAGTGCATATCAAAAGTTCAAAGCTGAAAGACTAATCTAAGAGAAGACAATATGAATACAGATAGATGGCAAAACATAACCATAAAATAGAGAATAATTCTTCGCCATAATACACGCTGATCGCAGCACATAGAGCAGCCTGAAACATTACAAAATTTTTATTTGTTTGTATGATGACAGAAGAGTTTTGGGAAAGAATTTGAAAGACAATAATTGAAAAAATATATAGATCTGGAGACTTATTCAAAAGTGGAGGGTGACATGCATGGTAAAAAGCAGGAATCTGCTTGGTTGAAAAGGTAGGCATACTGGAAAAAAGATTTCTCCCTATAAATTAAAAGGAACTGAGAGGTGGGCAAAAAAATGACACTAATCTAGGAGGAATAAAGCTGAAGCTTTATTGACTATAGAAGAGAAATCAGTGAATGGTTCCAGAGAAAGTTTTAACATGCTCAAAGTGACAGCTGAAGAAAAAGTCTTTGCAGCAGCATTTTGAGTGAATGAATGTTCATGCACAAAGTTTTATTTGCTAGGACAGTAGAAAGCATGTTGTAAAAAAGAAAGATACAATCATAAGTAGTATGAACAATAAGTCTAGTTATATAGGTGAAGACAAAAAGCTTTATTGAAGTAATATAAACTTTCTCATCCCTATCCAACTCACTAAAACTACAAATCAATGTCTAAGGTGGAACAACTACAGCTGGAATGACAGCAGTTTTTTTCTAAGACATTGTTTGTGTGTAGATGTTATGATTTAACTAGGCAAATCTTCAGTTGTGGGATGGAGAGGCTGTAATTGATGCACACAGGCAAAGTAGTTTTAATCACTATGTGCACTAAAAGTATCTATTTTATTGATGTTTGACAATGATATAATTGTAGTATTTTAAGACTTTAAAAAAACAGTGGACTAAATACATTAAATGGCCAGGTTTTGCTGTAATTAATGTAATTCCATAATTTATAGTTTTAATTATTTGCAACAAATATTTCCTGAAAATTACTGTAATCAAGTATCTTTTAAAGTATTTTTAAGTTTTAACATCAAAGGTCATTTTTTTTTTTTAGTTAAAACATTCTGTAGCATCCTGCAAACTAACACATTTATTGCATTATTGAAAATCAGCCTAACTGCCCTTCAAATTAAGTAGATACATAGTCCTGGATTCTTCCCAGAAAAGTAGAGTTTTACTAGTACAATTGTTCTAGTTTTGTTTAGTGAGGGGGGACCTAAGGTGGTAGCTTCTGTAGGAAACTGCTAGAAGTCGCTCCCCTTTGTTTAGTGGACCCAGTCGGGCCTACGGCAGACCTGTTGCTGGCCAAGGCTGAGCCAATTGGTAGCAGAATGTACAGTGATAATGCCTCTGTGTATTTAAGAAGGAGAAAACAGGAAAAAAAAAGAGAGAGAGAGAAGATGTGAAGCAGCTGAGCAGGGGCAGAGAGGGGGAGGCGCGAGCCTTGTGGGCCTTGCAGGCCTCACCCTCTGGCCTCTCGCCAGGCACCCGACTGGGCCCAACTTGGCCCGGCCCGGCTGCAAGAAGCGGAGAGGAAATGAGAAGTGAATAAGATGTAAAAAGGATCCTGAGAGGTGTCTGCCAACCTGTTGTGAGGAACGGCTACGGACGCCAAGGTCAGTGAAGAAGGAGGGGGAGGAGTAATGCGGCTCCTGGTCAAGATTCCCCTGCAGCCTGTGGTGACGACCATGGTGGAGCAGGTTGTCCCCCTGCAGCCCATGGAGGTCCACGGAGGAGCAGAGATCCACTTGGAGCCTGTGGAGGACCCCACACCAGGGGAGGTGGAGGCCTGAAGGAGGCTGTGGCCTGTGGAGGGCCCGCTGGGACAGCTGTTCTGGAGGGACTGCACCCCGTGGAAGAGATGACCCACGCTGGAGCAGTTTCACGAAGGACTGCGGCCCATGGGAGGGACCCCACGCTGGAGCAAGGGAGGAATGTGAGGAGTTCTTCCCTCGAAGATGAAGCAGCGGCATGAAACAACGCGTGATGAACTGACCACGACCCCCATTTCCTTTTCCCCTCTGTGCTGCTTGGGAGGGGAAGGTAGTAAAGATAATGTTAACCCCTGGAAGAGGGAGGCGTGGGGAGAGGTTATCTTGTTCCCTGTCTCATTCTCCTGCTAGTTTTAGAAATAAATGAATAATTTTCCCCAAGTCGAGTCTGTTTTGCCCATGACGGTAACTTTAAGGATTTCTCCCTGTCCTTATCTCAAACCTCGAGCTGTTTTTCTTTATATCATCTCCCCCTATTCACTTGGAGGGTGGGGGGAGCGGGAGAGTGACTGCGCAGTCTGGTCCCAATCGGGTCTGAACTACAACAATAATTCATGAATAGTCAATATGATTTTCATCACAGTGAAACCTAGGATATGCCAGTTTTTTTAAAAGCTTTGGCACAAAGATAACTACCTGCCTGTTGGAGGTAGTTGCAAGGGATTTACTCCTTTCTGTAAAAGTACATTATGGTCAAGTTCCAGTGGTATGCACGCTAGAGAGTTTGTTTTATTCTTGTGACAATGGTCATTGATGTAACAGGATAGCAGAAGTTCCAGTGTGATTTCTAAATATTATGTGTGTAGGCTGCTAAGGAAGCCTATTCATTAGCACTCAAAACTTTTGACTCTTCCACTCCAGCAATCAACAAACTCTGAATAAGAGGTAACAAAACCCCACAGACTACTATAAGAAATAGAAAGACTTAATAACATCTCTGTAGGCTCTTAAAACCATGGATGTGTGGACAGTGATTTAGAAGCAACCTATCTAAAGAAAACAGAAAATGTCTGAAAGGAGTCCAAACTATCAGCTTCCCAGAAGTCAGTGAGCCGGTAAGTATTAGACCTCTGTGGGAAGGGACCTACACTTATCTGCAGATATGTATTTTGAAATACTTGTTTTGGTGTACTTTATCACACTGATGGTATTTTCAGTAACATTACCGTGTTTATGATCTCTCATGTGACAGGACGCAGCATAGCAAAGGAAGACGAGGTCTCGGCAACCTAATTCAGCGTGTTTGGAGAGCTGAAAAACAACATAAAACCTCTATTCTGAAGATTATGATTCTTATTTCTCTATTCACAGATGTGGTTTTGAATGTACCTAGCTGGGTGAATATGTTCTGTGCAGATTTTGTATTTTCTGTTTGTACTTTAATTTGGGCAGCATTTAGGTGTTGCTGCATTTAAAGAAAACCTATAAAATATGTTTATCAATGCACCAATTTTGTTAGTGTATTCAATGCAGGTGCCCAGCTCCTGGCAGCAGCAGTTGGGGCGCTGCAGGGGCGGCCCCTGTGCGGGGCGGCCTACAGGGGCGGCCCGGTGCCGGCCACAGACGGTTCCAGGCGGCTCCAAGGGCCCCAGCGCAGGGCCCAGCTGAGCCCCTCAGCCCCCGGCAGGCGCCTTGGGGAAAGCCTGGGGAAGGAAGGGCAAAACGCTGCCCAGCAGCCAGGGCTGGGGGCAATGGGGTGAGAAACAGCCCTGCCATCCCTGAGGGGAGAGCAGGAGGAGGGGTGGAGGGGCTCTGGGTGGCGCAGATTCCCTTGGAGGCACCTCAATGGGGAAGATGTTTTCCTTCAGGCTGTGGAGAGGACCCCATGGTACAGCAGGTTTACCCAGAAGGACTGCAGTCCATGGGAAGGTCCCATGCTAGAGCAGGGGAACGGTGTGATGTGGAGGGAGCACCAGAGAGGAGCTGATATGGGCTGACCGCAGGCCTCCATTTCCCATCCCCCTCTGCCACTTGTGGAGGAGGAGCTAGAGGAGTCAGGATTGGAGGAATGAAGGTAAGCCTGGGAAAAAAGATGACCATGACCAAAAGGAATGTATACTTACTGTAATCTCCATTAAAAAAAAAAAAAAAAGAAACACAAGGAAAACTCCAAAACGAACCACCCGACAATAACAAAAAGACTACCAGAGAAAACATTCTGCAGCTCTTTGAATGCTATAAATAGAGTATATTTGGTCTCTGCTTTTTCAGTGCTCTGACCTCATTGAAAAAAATCCCAATTTTTCAGTCTTTTCTGAGTGAGACTGCCAGCCCTACACTACTGCAGGAATGTAATGATAGTTCAAGTTGAATAAAATTTGGTATTTATAGACGCTATAGGATAGTCCCTTAATATTTTTAATGTATGTCAGTTGGGTTTTGTGGATTTTAATAATTATTTTTAAATTGAAACCTTGTTGTCATATGCTAATGCTGAAACATAATGACAAATGGTGTCTGTAGCAGCTGCTTTCCTCAGCAGTTGTTCCGAGGCATAGAGTTTATTCTGACATAGTTCAACTCTGTGTCCTGACTCCACACCCTAGACCAGCAAAACAGTTAAGTATATGCTTGACAATCACCATCTGCTCAAGTTGCACTGATTTAAATTTAAAAGATTACACTGTGAAAGCTGTAGCAAGGGCATGATCTGCTCAACTAACAGTACTAACAAAAATGTTAGTTTTTCCAATCTCTCTGAGTACAGACCAACAGTTTTAAGCATTTCATGCAGGAGTCTGTGAGCCACATCTTGGCTGCTCCTGACACCTAGGCTAGCTAGATTAAAGCCAAAATTGCTTTGCCTCTACAACATAAAAGCAGACCTTTATTTAGCTTTGTTCAAAAGGAACAGATTATGAACAAGTGCCTTACTGAGTAGGGACTATAAAAAAAACAGACTTTAGAACTACAAATAAAGAAATGCCACAAACTCCTCCAGGAGGCTGCAAGACAGGTGACTAGTTGATTTTTACAAGGAAAACCTTATCGTTCTATTTCCACAATTTTACCATTGTAACTTGATTTTGATAGAGAGGTGTTGGTGCATGGAAGATGAACAACTGGTCATGCTACTACTTGAAGGGACGTAAGCAGCTGTAACTCTCATCCAATCTTGACCCTCTCAGTTCTCTCACTGTTTTGGCTGTTACATGCCTGTGGGGATGTATAGTTAACTGCTGAGCCAGTGTATGTCTTGCAGCCACAGTCTCTTCTGTCAGATCTACACTACTTTATAGTACAGATTCAGCACATAACATTTTATGGAGTAGCACTTCCTTTTGTCCAGCGTTGACCATGACAGGTTCCTCTATTCCTAACAGTATTTGTAACAGATTTTATTGCAGGAGACCTCCTTCTTATATCTATTAATAACAGTCAAATAGACAGCAAAGGACATGTAGACCTCACCTCAGCTACCAGCACTGGAATTTAACCAGGATTGCACACACTGTATTGTAAAAGAAGCACCATTTGGTTACAGCATAATGATTTGCAAAGCTACACTTAAGGTTCACATACAGCTTTTTGAAATATCTTTATAAAGCAAAAGCTCTACTCCATGGAATTTAATCAGAAATTAAACTTCCCCCAAAATATTAAATTGTTAGGTTACACAAGAGAGGGAGAGAAGGAATGAGTATGGGACAGAATACTTACCAAGAAACCTACAGCCTTAAAATTGTCGCATCATATCACAAAACTAAGAAATACTCTTCATGGTATAAGAAACTGTGTTTGGCTAGTCTATAAGTTATTTCAAATTTTTTTTTTGTCTGTTCTGTAGTAAAAATATAGTGTTACTACTGACTCATGCCAGTATCAGACTCTGACGCAGTAGAATAAGATTCTCCAGGGATGATATGAGAAACCTTGTCACAAATGCACAACTTGCTTATGGTGGAAGTTAAATCCTTGTCCTTTCAGTCAGAAGTTAACTTCATCCTGCATATCGGACCTACAATTGAATAACATCCTCAAAATAGGTAAAATATTCAGCAGTCTGTTGTATAAGCATCTAACATTTTTTGCTACCAGTATCTACAGATGTCATCTGCCTGGACTTTGCAAGGCCTTTGACACAGTTCCCCACAACAGCCTTCTCTCTAAATGGAAGAGATATGGACTCAATGGGTGGACTGTTTGATGGATGAGAAATCGCTTGGGTGGTTGCATCCAGAGGGTAGTGGTCAATGACTAAATGCCCACATGGAGGTTGGTGACAAGTGGTGTCCTTCAAGGGTCTGTACTGGGACCAGTACTGTTTAATATCTTCATCAGTGACATAGACAGTGGGATTCAGTGCACCCTCAGCAAGTTTGCAGATGACACCAAGCTGAGTTGTGTGGTTGATGTGTCTGAGGGACAGGATGCCATCCAGAGCGACCTGGACAAGCTCGAGAAGTGGGCCCGTGCGAATCTCATGAAGTTCAACAAGGCCAAGTTCAACAAGGTCCTGCACATAGGTCAGAGCAACCCCCAGAATCGATACATGCTGGGGAATGAAGCGCTTGAGTGCAGCCCTGCCAGAAAGACTTGGGGGTACTGCTGCAGGAAAAGCTGGATATGAGCTAGCAATGTCTGCTCACAGCCCAGAAGGCCAAGCATATACTGGACTCCATCAAAAAAATCGCGGCCAGAAGGTCAAGGGAAGTGATTCTCCCCCTCTACTCTGCTCACCAGGAGTACTACATCCAACTCTGGAGTTCTTAGCACAGGAAAGACATGGACCAGTTGGAGCAGCTCCAGAGGAGGGCCAAGAGTATGACCAGAAGGCTGGAGGACCACTCCCATGAAGAAAGGCTGAGAGAGTTGGGGTTGTTCAACATAAGAGAAGGTCCTGGGGAGACCTTATTTCAGCCTTTCAGCACTTACAGAGGGCCTATAAGGAAAATGGGGAGAAACTTTTTAACAGGGCTTGTAGCAAGAGAACAAGGAGTAATGAATTTAAACTAAAAGAGGGTAGATTTAGACTAGATATAAGGAAGAAATTTTTTTACAATGGGAGTGGTGAAGCTCTGGCACAGGTTGCCCAGAGAGGTGGTGGATGCCCCATCCCTGGAAACGTTCAAGGCCAGGTTGGATGAGGCTCTGAGCAACCTGATCTAGTCAGGGATGTCCCTGCTCCTTGCACAGAGAGATTGGACTAGATGACCTTTAAAGGTCCCTTCCAACCCAAACTATTTTATCATTCTATGATTCTACAAACTGATTGTCATAGTTGTTCTTTTAACATCTACCCCAACTTGACTGTTTGGAATCTAAAATTTACACTGAAATGAAGAGAAAGAGCATAAAGAAATGAGATTACTGACTCACATATTTCTGTCCTGAAAATCAAGAAGGTCATGGTCAGATTAGTATTTAATATTCAAATTAAATGTCATGAGCATAAATATATAAACACTGTTAATAAATATGTGCATTTCAGTTCAAGCTGTGGTGTACACACTCGATAATTACTTTTTAGAATATCACTGGAATATTATTAGTACTGTATGGAAAAAAAAAATCACGATTGAATTTCTTTCTCTGATTTAACTAACAGTTTCAAAAATCTCAGCCAGCATACACTAATGGGTATTTTAGTATATGCTGGATTAGTTAAAATCTACCTAGCACCTTAGAATTATGGTGGTTTTCTAAAAGAAATACATTCTTAAAAAGAAATGTGTTGAAAAATACCTGTTCAGTGTACCAAGAGAAGTCAGTAGTACAGTCGATATATATTTACATATAATAGCTGAGCTTGTATCAAGAACTGATTCACTGCATCTGATAACAGTACCAATGCTATAAATGTACTTGAACACATACAAAACAGAGTTCTATAGAGTGAAATTTGTAATTAATATTTAAAGGTCTGATTTGATCTCTGCACTGTGTTTTTACATTAAGAAGGCAGAACTCTTTCCTGGCCAGGATAAAATCTTCACACTCCAGATACGATCATTCCCTGCGTGGGTGTATGTAGCCAAAGGGATCATTATGAGCACATAAGGTAGGTAAAACTTTTATTGTGTAGAACTCCAACAATTTATCCAAATACAGGACAGCTGAAACTCCTTTATATTCTGAAATCAAATCAAATCAAATGCAAATGATTTCTCAGTACTAAAATATTTAACCAAAGCCCATTTAGGTCTGCTTAAACAACAAGGGAGATAACATAATTTTACTCAACTCAAACTACCTTGTTTGTTTTCCTTTTTGTGAAAATACTTCAAGTCTTAGCACAGAAGTATCATAAAATTTGAAAGTAAAGGATAACAGTAGCACAGCTGTGCAAAGAATACACAATGTTTTCAACTAACAATCAAATTAAAAATCAAAA
>WHYT01015897.1:163046-234989 GCA_009806455.1 Tetrax tetrax
AGCCTTTCAGCACTTACAGAGGGCCTATAAGGAAAATGGGGAGAAACTTTTTAACAGGGCTTGTAGCAAGAGAACAAGGAGTAATGAATTTAAACTAAAAGAGGGTAGATTTAGACTAGATATAAGAAGAAATTTTTTTACAATGGGAGTGGTGAAGCTCTGGCACAGGTTGCCCAGAGAGGTGGTGGATGCCCCATCCCTGGAAACGTTCAAGGCCAGGTTGAATGAGGCTCTGAGCAACTTGATCTAGTCAGGGATGTCCCTGCTCCTTGCACAGAGAGATTGGACTAGATGACCTTTAAAGGTCCCTTCCAACCCAAACTATTTTATCATTCTATGATTCTACAAACTGATTGTCATAGTTGTTCTTTTAACATCTACCCCAACTTGACTGTTTGGAATCTAAAATTTACACTGAAATGAAGAGAAAGAGCATAAAGAAATGAGATTACTGACTCACATATTTCTGTCCTGAAAATCAAGAAGGTCATGGTCAGATTAGTATTTAATATTCAAATTAAATGTCATGAGCATAAATATATAAACACTGTTAATAAATATGTGCATTTCAGTTCAAGCTGTGGTGTACATTTTGCTTAGGTTTAACACACTCGAGAATTACTTTTTAGAATATCACTGGAATATTATTAGTACTGTATGGAAAAAAAAAATCACGATTGAATTTCTTTCTCTGATTTAACTAACAGTTTCAAAAATCTCAGCCAGCATACACTAATGGGTATTTTAGTATATGCTGGATTAGTTAAAATCTACCTAGCACCTTAGAATTATGGTGGTTTTCTAAAAGAAATACATTCTTAAAAAGAAATGTGTTGAAAAATACCTGTTCAGTGTACCAAGAAAAGTCAGTAGTACAGTCGATATATATTTACATATAATAGCTGAGCTTGTATCAAGAACTGATTCACTGCATCTGATAACAGTACCAATGCTATAAATGTACTTGAACACATACAAAACAGAGTTCTATCGAGTGAAATTTGTAATTAATATTTAAAGGTCTGATTTGATCTCTGCACTGTGTTTTTACATTAAGAAGCGAGAACTCTTTCCTGGCCAGGATAAAATCTTCACACTCCAGATACGATCATTCCCTGCGTGGGTGTACGTAGCCAAAGGGATCATTATGAGCACATAAGGTAGGTAAAACTTTTATTGTGTAAGAACAAGTAGAACTCCAACAATTTATCCAAATACAGGACAGCTGAAACTCCTTTATATTCTGAAATCAAATAAAATCAAATGCAAATGATTTCTCAGTACTAAAATATTTAACCAAAGCCCATTTAGGTCTGCTTAAACAACAAGGGAGATAACATAATTTTACTCAACTCAAACTACCTTGTTTGTTTTCCCTTTTGTGAAAATACTTCAAGTCTTAGCACAGAAGTATCATAAAATTTGAAAGTAAAGGATAACAGTAGCACAGCTGTGCAAAGAATACACAATGTTTTCAACTAACAATCAAATTAAAAATCAAAACTGAATGTGTGACCATGTAAAATTTTGCTAGTCCCACTATTGTAAGCTATTGTTATTCCAGTTGAGTAATTCCTGTCTTTGACACTAAATTAGTTACTCTTAGTGAATGGCAGTTCGAGAACAGACCTGAAATGCTGTCCTCAGAAATGGAGAAAATAAATTCAGTCATGCCACACTGATACCAAAATTACTTTAGCATTTATGCTACAGAATGCATTTATGCTTCCGAATACATTTATCAGACAAAAAATATGTAACATCCTTTGCCAGATAGGTTCAAGCAGACAGGAAATATCAGCTAGACAGTGAGAGATTTCTATATTGTTATGTTACATTTTACAACTTGTTTATCAATTTAATATAGCTTAAAAAATTGTTTCCTTTTGTTCCAAAAAGTTCTCTTTTCAGTATGGAGTAGACAAGCAATGGATACTAGTGTAGGTGTTTTGCTGGCGTATTTGTGTTGGCAGAGTAAACAATCTAAAATCAGTGATAACTACCTGGTCTTTTCTAGCCAAGACAAGATATCAAGTATATAGTTCCACCTGATTCTCTCTATCAAGTTGAAATAAATTTTGAAATCCCTGACCCTATTGCATTGTTTTATTTTTTTTAAAAGTGCAATTTAACTGCAACAACAACTACTATTCATTGATAAAGTCTGTGTTCCTTGGAGATGATTGGACTAGATGACCTTTAAAGGTCCCTCCCAACAGAAACTATTCTGTGATTCCATATTAAATAGAGCTGGCCCCCATACTGAGCTCTTGTGGACACCACTTGTGACCAGCTGCCAACTGGATTTAACTCCATTCACCACAACCCTCTGGGCCCAGCCATGAGTCAATTTTTTTACCCAGTGAAGAGTACCCCTGTCCAAGCCATGAGCAGCCTGTTTCTCCATGAGAATGCTGTGGGAAACTGTGTCAAAGACTTTACTGAGATCCAGGTAGACAACATCCACAGCCTTTCCCTCATCCACTAAGTGGGTCATCCTGTCATAGGAGGTCAGGTTAGTCAAGCAGAACCTGCCTTTCATGAACCCACAGTGACTAGGCTTGATCACCTGGTTGTCCTATACATGCTGTGTGATTGCACTCAGATGGAGCTGCTCCATAAGCTTCCTCAGCATCGAGGTCAGACTGACAGGACTGTAGTTCCCCAGACTCTCCTTCTGGCCTTTCTTTTAGATGACTGTCACATTTGCTAACCTCTGGTCAACTAGGACCTCTCTGGTTAGCCAGGACTTTGGATAAATGATTGAAAGTGGCTTGGTGAGCACTTCTGCCAGCTCCTTCAGTACCCTTGGGTGGATCACATCTGACCCCCTAGACTGCTACGTCTAAGTGGTGTAGAGGGTTGCCAACCATTTCCCTTTGGATTTTGGGGCTTCATTCTGCTTCTTGTCCCCATCTTCCACCTCAGGGGGCTTGGTACCCAGAAAATAGCTGGTTAAAGACTAAACAGCTATTAAAGACTGAGACGAAGCATTAAGTACGTCAGCCTTCTCCTCATCCTTTGTCACTATGTTTCGGCCTGATTCTCCTTAGCCCTCCTTTTGTTGCCAGTGTATTTATAGAAGCATTTTATTATCTTTTATGGCAGTAGCCAAATTAATTTTTAGCTGAGCTTTGGCCCTTCTTATTTTCTCCCTGCATAACCTTACAACATCCTTGTAGTCCTCTTGAGTTGTCTGCTCCTTCTTGCCAAGGCCATAAACTCCCTTGCATTACCTGCAAACCGTGAAGTTGGGCAGTATGAGAGAAACAGAGATGTGTGAAATGTGCATAATGCTGAAATTTGACAGATCTGAGAATACGTTTCTGTAGGCATTGGCAAAAAAAAAAAAGGAATCTTGATGTATCCTCTGTTTTCACATTACATACCAGCAACAGATTTTATAATTGCATTCTGAATCAGACAGCTTTCATGCAGGGAACTACCCCTTTATTGCTCATTAATAATCGCGCAGGTCAAAGAAAATCTACTAAAATATGTAAAAGTATACAGCAGAGAGGTAAGTAAAGACTTAGGGCAGTTTAAGTTAAATTGTCTTGAATCTTGTTCCAACCAGGTTCATGATGGTGAGAGAGTTTCTTATTTTTTCACACATCAAGACTGTGGTTCTGTTTTGAGAGTTATTTCCTGCTGGATTTCCTGTTTCTATAGATGTGACCAAGCCATTCTGTCATTTTGGAGAATGTTGGATCATAAAGTAGTTTTCACAGAGACTTGGAGTATCAGACTTGTGCAGTGTTGATTTAAAAACTAAGGAATAATTATCAACAGTTCAAACAAAGCTTGAAATGTACATACACCTGGAACTTTCTAATTCATAGCTCCTGGATTATAGTGACCTTCTATAAGGAATTTTTTTTTTTTTTTAATAGAAAGCTTGTAGTTTAAATGAAAAATGTCCATGAGGAATTCTTAACATTTTCTTTTCCCACCTTCTGCTGGGAAAAAGAAAAAGGCATCACATTGCAGCAGCAGTTGAAATAGAAGGTAAAATATTTTTATAACAGAGTTTTTCTCTACTTGAAAAAAAAACATGTTTTGTAAAGGAAGCAATATAGAATTGTCCTCTTCTATATTTAGTTAAATATCTAAATTTCTTCTGGGGGATTTGAGAAGAAAATCACCTAAATCAATGGAGAAAGTTTTTTTTTTTGTAGATAGAGCTTCAAAAACTCTCTGTTATGATTAGGGAGTACAAGAGATGATTATTGATTCTTGAACACTTAAACTGATGATTTTATCTTAAAAAATTTTTGAAGATAACTGCTGGAAAATGAAGAAATATAAGTGTTATTTTATTCCAACTCGATCCACTTAAAAGTAGATGTCTGTTTTGAGGCAGATGTCTGTCAATGTAGATAAAACCAATGCAGCCAATGGAGTCTAGAAAACAAGGCAGCTGGTCAGATGTAGATGACTACTTTGACATGAGCTGAGTATTTCCTGAAACTCTTCTGGTGCTGTAGGCTAGATCTCCAGCGACCGTTGTGGGTGCTTAGTTTCCTACATCTCAGTGTGTTATTGAGGAACTAAAGCCCACCTGGTAACTGTACTTAATGTTTACATGCAGGGACAGGTGCAGATTGATACAACTTCCTCCAGGTTCCTGCCTGGATCAGTCAAGCTCCAGTGTAGGAACACAATTGTGTTTGCAGGCATACAGCTCAGATAACGAGCAGGAAACCCTAGCTCATACAGTGGCACTGACTTGTGTCCAGCTGCCTTTGAATGTGGACAGAAAAGCAGATGTCTGTCTGCACTCCATTGAAACATACTACTAATGAGCTACTCTAGCCTTGCTTTCTAGTAATTCAGCATACATACAAGATTTTATGGCCAGAAACTACATTACAGTTTCAACGTGCTTATCTCATGCTTCTCCTGAAGATACAGTCTTGTAGTCTGGGTCACAGTGAGATAGGACTTTCATCTGTTCGTTGAATCCTCTGGCTTATGAAAAAGTTCCTTTTCTCCCTGCTGCTGCTTGGTTCTGGTGTTAGCCTGCTGCTCAGTTGATGCTGAAGCAGACAAAGTAGAGATATCTCTCTTTAACTATTGTAAGTCTTGATATTTGTACCACATCTGATAGCAGGAATTCAGGTGGTGTGGGAGCCTAGATATGGAAGAGGTCATCAGCTGCAGATCAAGGTTCAAGAATGGAGAATTCAAGGTAAATGAGTATTATCACTTCACCTTTCCTCTTCCATTTGACAATGTCAATATAAACTGAGTAGAAATTGCAAATGTCTGAAAGGTGGTTACAAAATATTCTCTGTTACTCAGCTCTGTTTTAAACTGCACAGTAAACATACGCACACACATACACCCCCACTCCTTAGACCTGTCCTGGACTTCTGGGTACCCTGAGTTGATATGATTGGTCATTGTATGAGACAACACATGTTCTGCCTGTGTATGTGTGCAGTGTGTTTAGTATTAATACCTGTCCCTAATACCTTATTGAGGGAATAAGCAGAGATAATATAACAAAAAGGCTTGAGGTTTGAGATAAGCTAGTGAGAGATCATTGAAGTTACCGTTATTGGCAAAATAGACTTCACTTGGTAAAAACTATTTGTTTATTATTATTAAGAAAACCAAAAGAAGGATAATGACAAAGAGGACAAAACAACTTCCCCCACCTCTCCCTCTTCCTGGGCTTAACTTCATTTCAATTCTCTCTGCCTCCTTCCACACTGAGTGGCACAGGGGGAATAGGGAATGGCGGTTACGGTCAGTTCATCACATGTTGCTTTCCACCACTCCTTCCTTCTTGGGGGAAGAACTCCTCACTTCCCTCAGCTGCCCCAGCATGGGGTCCCTCCCACAGGTTACAGTCCTTCATGAACTGCTCTGGCATGGGTTGTTTTTCCATGGGGTGCAGTCCCTCAGGAACAGCTGCCCCAGTGCAGGCCTTCCATGGGCCACAGCCTCCTTTGGGCATCTGCCTGCCCAACGTGGGGTCCTCCACGGGCAGCAGGTGGATTTCTGCTTCTCCGTGGACCTCCATGGCTGCAGGGGGACAGCCTGCCTCACCATGGGCTGCACCACAGGCTGCAGGGGAACCTTGGCCAGGAGCAGCATTACTCCTCTTCCTCCTTCTTCACTGACCTTGGCATCTGCAGCCATTCCTCTCACAAGAAATTCTTCACAATCAACTCAGGTAAATGCCTCTCAGGTTCTCTTCACATCTCCTCTCTGCACTTCTCTTGGCTGAGCTGGGTCAAGATGGGCCCAGATGCCTTCCAGGCAGGAGGCCAGAGGGTGAGGCCCACAAAGCCCACAAGGCTCGTGCTTCCCCCCCTCTGCACCTGCTTCTGCTTCTTCACTTCCGTTTTTTTTTTTTTAATTTTCCCCTTCTTAAATACGTTGTCATAGAGGCATTATCACTGAACATTCTGTCACCAATTGGCTTGGCCCTGGCCAGCGGTGCATCCACCGTAGGCCTGGCCGAGTCCACCAGAGAAAGGGGAAATTTCTAGCAGTTTCTTACAGAAGCTGCCACTATAGCCACCCCCAGTAAACAAAACCAACACAATACCTTGTGGTATTTCCAGCTACCTTCAGCCAGAATGCTGCAGAAAAACATTTGACATGTTTTTAGAGGAGCTCTCCAGGTGGAAATTTCAGACAGTCCCAGAGATTCCTTCAGACAGCACATGCTCTCTCTAAAACAACTGTTAGGCATAACGTGTGTGTCAACATATGCTTCAACTACCAGCCTGGATGGACAATCTGCCCCTACAAGAGACTTCTCTAGGCAGCTCTTCATGGGGAGTTTATCAAACTGTACAGAGGTAAGGTACTTGTAAACAGTTCAAAGAAACTGTACCTACAGGTGCAGAAATTATCATATGGCAGCGAGTCTTTTGTACATAGATAATCAATAGCAAGCAAATTATATTTATACTGAAGTGCTCATGTCAGACCATAGGTCAGCTAAATTCTGACAGATTACTAGAAATGGCCATTCAGAGAGTATCACCAGATCCAGATGAAGATATTATCCCAAGGACTCTTGCAAGGGAAACCTTCATCATCATCTGTACAATGACAGACCATCCCATTCAAGAGACGTGATCTCCTGTGCAGATGGCAAAGATCCCAATAAATTAATCTTTTTCAGCAACAACAATGACAAAAGAACATGAGTATCTGCAAAAAAAAAAAAAAAAAAAAAAAAAAAAAAATTGCCAACATCAAGGAAAAAGCCTTCCTTTACTACTAAAGTATTTAAGATATGGTTAATCAAACCCAGAGATTCACCTGTGTAGAAAAGAATTTGCTGAAGGCTGACTACTGCCTTCCCTTATGAAGGATTTAAATCATTCAGATGCCTTGTACTGGCTTACTGTGGAAGCCTTAATTTCCTCCTGAAATATGTGTTTGTTTTAGATTTAATTTATTTTGACTGAAGTTAACAAAGTCCATTTGTTAACTTATACATCTTGAAGTGTTTAATTTTTGTTATGTCGTCTCAAGGAACTTCTGCTATAAAATAATTAGGAAGAATAGAGAAAAAAATGTGACAAATCTAGTTGCATTTATAGTTAAAAGGTGCCATTTCTAATTCTGAGATTTGCCACTTATACATTTCAAGAGTCAACAGTTATGTGGAAAACCAGTAACTTCTATGCCAATTTTTACTTGAATGAATTGAGATATGTGCCAGAAGACAGGACACTTTATGAATGTGTCTTTTTATATGCTACAGTATGTGTCTCAGAAATTTTACAAAAATTATGCCATCTGGTTATCCATTTGCTCATTATCAGCCATACAGTGTGGGGGGAAAAATATAGTTTGTTCAGCCTCACTAGATTCAAACTAAATCAAAAGTGCAATTTGTTTGATCTAGCATAGTAAGATATGTCTACTGGAATTGATTAAAGTAACAATAGCAAGTGCCACAATCACAGAGTATATTTCATCATCAAAGATGTTTCATTTAGTTCTTTGAATACAATATGAAGATAACAGATAAAACCATTGTATCATGCTAAAACCTTCAGACTAATATTTATAAAACCTCATATCAGTGAAACAAATGAAAATGCCTGTAAACTAATTTGCGTGCATAATAAATCCAGTACACTAGAATGCCTAAGATTATCTGATGGATTTAGGAATTTTTGGTTTAAGTCATTACTAAAAGAGTGTTCATGATGCAAAAGATAGAGAAAGTTTTTAACATCTTTTCTTTTAACATGATAGAGCAATCACACCACCTATTATCCATGACTGAAAGAGTATTTGTTGAAAAAATTATATTTACCCAGCAGAAATAGATATCTTTAATGTCACTGAAAATGAAGTAGCTACAGCATAACCACTGAAGATATCATCCATGTCTATCTTTGACATATCAAATTGGTTTGTTTTGTGACAAATGTCAAAAGTCAAATTCTTAAAGTTTAAATCACTTCTTCATATCACTGTCTTTTCAGAACTAGGAGTTTCTGAAGTAGTCAGGCTTTTAAAAACCTAAGGAAGTAGTTCTCAAATTTACCTTTGGCAAATACGTTAGTTAGGATGGTATTTGCCATTCAAGGCACCCAAAAGCTGGTGTTGCTACTCAGCTGCTTAAAGTTAAGTTTAAAAAACAAGCTAAGAAACAAAATACCCACAGAATAAAAATGAAAATTATTTTTTTCAGGGGTCAATTGAAAAAACTGACCTCATATTAATTATTTGGGGTCTCTTGATTGGAACTAAATGTATAAACTATGGTTGTGGCAATGTTATTTACCTCTTTCTAGTTTTAGTACTGCAGGGAGTACATCCATCTGGAATATCAAAGGCTAAGGGTCAAATTTCTCTTATGCTTAATTTAGAGAGAAGACAATAAATTCCTGGAAGACTTTCTTTCATCCAGTTAGAAAATGTTTTTCTTTAGGCTGGACTCCAGGTCATAATTCAGGAGTACCTTTGCATTTGAAATTATTGAAACCCAGACCTGCTACAAATTTCTTCTCTCACAGTTTGTAATGATTCCAGTTTGTTTCCTGCCAATACCTGCTGTTGTGGTTTTGTTTAGTGAGGGGGGCCTAAAGTGGCAGCTTCTGTAGGAAACTGCTAGAAGTTGCTTCCCCTTTATTCAGTGGACTCGGCCGGGCCTAGGGCGGACCTGCTGCTGGCCAAGGCCAAGCCGACTGGGAGCAGAATATCCTGTGATAACACCTCTGCGATAACGTATTTAAGAAGGGAAAAACAGAAAAAAAAAGAGAGAAGAGAAGATGTGAAGAAGCTGAACGGGGGCAGAGGTGCAGAGCGGGAGGCGCAGGCCTCATGGGCCTTGCAGTCCTCACCCTCTGGCCTCTCCCTAGGTGGCCAACTGGGCCCGACTCAGCCCGGCCTGGCTGCAAGAAGTGGAGATGAGATGAGATGAGATGGATGATGTGAAGAGATCCTGAGAGGCTTCTGCCAGCCTGTTGTGAAGAACTTTTCTTGTGAGAGAAACAGCTGCAGACGCCAAGGTCAGTGGAGAAAGAGGGGGAGGAGTAATGCGGCTCCTGGCCAGAATTCCCCTGCAGCCTGTGGTGACGACCATGATGGAGCAGGTTGTCCCCCTGCAGCCCATGGAGGTCCACGGAGGAGCAGAGATCCACTTGGAGCCCATGAAGGACCCCACGGTGGAGCAGGTGGATGCCTGAAGGAGGCTGTGGCCCATGGAGGGCCCGCTGGGGCATCTGTTCTGGAGAGACTTCATCCCATGGAAGAGATGACCCACGCCGGAGCAGTTTCACAAAGGACTGTGGCGTATGGGTGGGACCCCACACTGGAGCAGGGGAGGAATGTGAGGAGTTCTTCCCCCAACAATGAAGCAGCAGTGTAAAATAACGTGTGATGAACTGACCGCGACCCCCATTCCCTCTTTCCCCCTGTGCCGCTTGGGGTGAGGGGAAGGTAGTAGAGATAATGTTAAGCTCGGGAAGAGAGAGGCGTGGAGAGAGGTTATCTTGTTTCTCTGTCTCATTATCCTGCTGTTTTTAGTAATAAATGCATAGTTTTCCCCAAGTTGAGTCTGGTTTTGCCCGTGACGGTAACTTTAAGGATTTCTTCCGCTCCTTATCTCAAACCTCAAGCCGTTTTTCTTATATCATCTCCCCCTGTTCTCTCAGAGGATGGGAGAGAGACTGCGTAGTCTGGTCCCAATCAGGGCTGAACTACGACACCTGCTTAACGGTGATATAACACAGATGGTGTGTTTGTACCAACTATACTTATGATTTGCTTTACATGAAATTTTTGTCAAATCCTAATCTCAGATTAGTCTTTGCTCTTCATGGTATTCTGCTACTACTTCACTAAGACAATATTATATTTTAATTTCTTGGTCTTAAGAGATGAAGCCTTTCTCTCCCCATTTCCTTCTCCAAATGAAAATAAATTCAAATGGTACTGATCTGTCTCTGTATCAGTGGCTGAGGAAGGGAATGAAAAATCAACTTGTTGCCACATGAATTTATTTGAGACACAGAAATACACTTACATGCCATTAGCAATATATTTCCAGAAGAATAATTCAGCTGAACAGTTTCTTCTGGAGAAGTATGCTTTTACATTTTACAGAAGAGGTAATAAAATGATACATCTTTTTTTTTTTTTCATAGAGTCTCTCAAAACTTGTAAAAATATTTTAATCTAAAATGAACTAAGCAAACAAGCAAACAAAATTATCCACAAGAGAAGAAACTGTTCGAGGTTATTGTAAAATATGTATTTTACTTTTGCTATTCTTTATTTAACTTGCCATTCATGTGAGCAGAGTACTGATCCTGTTTTTGTGAGGTTGGCTTGCTATATTTTCTGTCAAACACTGCCTTACATTTGCTGTTCGAGTACTGCCTCCTGTATGTTAGGCTAGTTAGTTCTGTTGTCTGACATGAAATGGTTTGTATTTTGGTTTTCATTGTGTTGCTTGGATGCTTTGTGAGAGACAGGCTAGAAAGGGACAAAACATACACTGTTACTTACAGATCAGTGTGTTGTGTTGTAACTACTTACTAAAGCTGTACAAGGGTAGGTACATCATGTTCCAGAGGGAAACAGAGCTGAAGGCTGTCATCTGAGACAAAGCAGTGCCAGATGTAGAAGACAGCTGATAAAGGCATTTGGTTAATGCAGAGCTGACCTTGAAAACCCTTCAGTTACCTGTACTATCCTATGTTGGTATTAAATAACCTGAAGATGTCAAATATCCCTCTATAAACTTGAGCGGCAGCAGTCCTATACATACAGATGCTGGCAGTGCTGTTGGAGGTCCTACTTACTACTGGCATCTGGTACTTCTTACTCTGCCAATAGCAGTGACTAGAATCATAGGATCATCAGTGTTGGAAGGGACCTTCAAAGGTCATCTAGTCTAACTCTCTACAAGGAGCAGGGACACCTTTGCTCAGAGGCCACTCCAACCTGACCTTGAATGTTTCCAGGAATGGTGCATCTACCACCTCTCTAAGCAACCTGTTCCAGTGTTCCACCACCCTCAGGGTAAAAATTTTTTTTCCTTATATCAGGTCTGAATCTGCTTCCTTCTATTTTAAATCCATTACCCCTTGCCCTATCACAACAGGCCCTGCTGAAGAGTTTCTCCCTGTCTTTCTTATAAGCCCTCTTTAGATACTGGAAGGCTGCTATAAGGTCTCCCTGGAGCCTTCTCTTCTCCAGGTTGAATTGCCACTATAATGCTTGTTCCCATACTTCATGCTGAACTGCCTTTTTAAAAGGGCTCTCCCCCTTCCTCTCAACTTGAGATGGCTGTACAGCTCCCAGTTAAATGGTCTTCCATGACATATCACAGAAAAACCACATGTGAGTGTGGCTGCTCATTTTTATCCTTACCCTTGACAGCTCCACAGCGAGGCTTTTCTGGGCTCTTCTTGTGCCAGAGGAGTCTCACTGACTTTAGTATCAATACAGAGGTTCTCATTTGCCTCTGGTTCATGTAGGACAAGGAAAGAATTCAGCTCACTGAGAAATACCATGAGTAACTTACCCCACTGTAGCTTCAAAACTTCCCATGATTGTAGAAAAAAAAAATACAATTTCACAGAATTATCTGCAGTCTGAGTTATAAAATTTTCATTCCCATCAAAGTACAGTCACTGCAAGAAGAGTCACTAAGTTTTTAAAAAATTTATCTGAAGATACTTTTATTTAACTTTTTGGCAAGACAAAGTGTGATAAACATGTAAAAATGTTAAATATTTGAATACTGCTTCTGTTTTGCTATGTACTCAACTTCCTTTAACCAAAAGGTTCTGTGGCAGCACCATGACAGTTAGAATCTGAGAATGTAGTGGTAAAGCACAAATAAGTAAATAACAGAGGCTAAATGTTTTTGTTCTAAACTCTAGGATATTTTTAAATCATAATCAGAAACAGTGGAGTGCATACCTGGCTATGCATTTCTTCTTGATTCCAAATTGAATCACATCAGATGCACTGTGTAACATGGCAGATTTCTTGTCATCCCTTAATGACAGAAATTGGCCTAGGTAGGTTTTCCTGATGAAGATTTTGTTGATGAGAAGATTTTGTTGATGACTAACTGTAATGTATTGGAAGTCAAGTAAAAGACAATCAGAAATTAAAAGAAAATAATAATTTCACAAACAACTCTTCAAGAAACACTTTTTTCCCCCCTTTTTCAGCACTCATTTACTTCCAAATATTCCTCTGTGTTGCTTTGTGCTCTCTGTAGCAAAATAATATAAACTGCATTGGGCTGTTTTTAAAATCCACATTTTACATTTCATTTGCACAGTTCTGTCATTGTCCTCCCATGGTCATATTATGTTTATCAATAAATCAGTCTGTACAAAGTTGAATCCTGAAATCACAGATGTTACACATGACTTCTGGGCCATCATAAACTTGATAGAACAAAGCCTCACTGGAACTCCATTGACTAAGCTAACATCCATACCAAAGTTGGAATGAAAGAAGACTAACTGCTGATGGATGTAAAAAATGGGGGAAACCAGTCAAGTGGACCTTTCAATCCCAGTCCAGTCTTCTCAGGACTACCATATGCTCATATCCTAATGGCACGCTTTCTTGTTCTGGGAGCCATTAAAAACTCATTTTACATAGCAGAGGATGAACCAGGTGCAGGTGCTCCATTAATATAACTAGATACAGCACTGTGGGCTGTGTCACATTTGGACCAGAATTCCCAGTAAGGTCTATTGCTAAATAGCTATATAGTAACTAAATGGCTTCCATATATGTAATAGTTTCTTGAGGATCAATGTCCATAAAAGATGACAGCTTGTCCAAAGGTTAAGTAAAACAAAGAAAAAGAAATCACAAAGAGTCAGATTTTTAAATGAACAAACAAACAAAAAGAATTATTAAAACACACTACAGCAAAAGACTGTGACTGCTAAAATTTGGACATAATGTCTGTGTAACAGCCTAAATTTTAAGCAGATATTATGCAGCTTAAAGTAAGAACATTGTCAGTGACAGTAAAAAGCAGACTTTCATGCATATGTAATAGGAAGCTGCCTTTCATTAAGAGTTACAATAAACAGGCTTGGCAATGATCCACATCATAGTCATCATATAAATGTTTGTCTCATGACTCCTCATTAACAAAGCCTCTTCATCTGCAATTAAAATGTGTAAGAAAACTTACTAGTACTGCATATACCACCATTCTGCTATTTCAGTATCAGAATTGATAAAGCAGTCTAATATAGAAAAGAAAAAGAAAAAGAAAACTGTCAAAGGAATATTTTTGCCTTTTACCAGATGGTGCACACCTTGCATGTTTAGTGAATTGAATTTAAATAAAGACTTGGAAAAGAATATATTTCTAACTACCTGTAGCATGCGGAATTCTTAAACATATTTGATTTAATATTAATATAGTATATTTTACCAGATGATTTATTTGATCCAGTGTCTCCCACATAATACATGACATGCCTGCTGTGACAGACAATATATCTAATTCAGTAAAAAAGTTTAATTCTGCAGCTTCTTTACTCTTCTGAATCTCTTGAATAAAGATATATTTTATTAGATTATTGAGTATTAATTTCAGCTTAAACTATTTCAAGTCCAGTGTTATGCACATTAAGAAAAAGTAAACCTAGCTCAAGAGTGAAGAGGAAAAAAAAATAGAACATAACAGCTTTGCAAATGTGCTTGCATACAAACCACTTGACTTCAATATGCTACTCTTGATAAGTGATATTTGTAATTAGGAATATTTCAACAGCTGCTAGTATTCATGAAAATATCAGTAATTTTCAAAGTGTCATGAATTCATATTAGCATTCTATTATTGCTCATTAGTTAAAAATAATGTAATGTAGCAGAGGAACAGAAACATTATCATGTATCCATTCACATGCACTGAATTGTCAAAGATATCTGCAATTTGCCTGTCATCTGAAAATTGGCATCCAAACTATTTGATGCATAATTGAGACATAAGTGATACATTTGTAGGAATCAAGAATGATCTCAAAAGACAAAACTAAAATGTTCTGGCTGATAATGCTGTTCAATGAGTTTTCATTAATATGTGTTAGTTTTTTTGGTGTGTTAGTTTAAATGATATACACATGGAAAGCAAAGTTGAATGGAATGGTAAATTTTGAAAGAATTCCTAATCTTTAAATTAAAATAAAACGGTTTGCAGAATAGAATTTTTGAAAAATTTTAGATAGAAAAATGCTTGTCAAACATCAGGAATTTAGAGCATTAAAAGCATTCAAGGCAATGGAAAAGGGAGTCTGAAGAAACTAAGTGGAACTGGAAAATTCTGTTTTGATAAATCACATTTTTATGTAATGGAGTAGAAAATAAAACCTTTGCTGACTTTTTTTTTTTGTAATGAGGTCTACTTCAGACTTTGTGTAT
This sequence comes from Tetrax tetrax, assembly GCA_009806455.1. Taxonomy (NCBI): domain Eukaryota; kingdom Metazoa; phylum Chordata; class Aves; order Otidiformes; family Otididae; genus Tetrax; species Tetrax tetrax. Next base: position 177,948 of record WHYT01015897.1, read on the forward strand.
TGACTTGAAATATGTTAATAATTCCTGCATATGTAATTGAGAAAATTGCAGCTCGGTTTTTCCCCAATAACAATTTCTCCATCAATAACAACAGTACAGTAGTTTAAACATGCAGCATCAAATCCTCTCTATGTGTAACTCTAAAAAGCATTGCACTATAAATTTGGAATAAAGTGGAATGCAGGTTGTCAGATCAATAAACTCATTCCACATGCACAATTGGATACATGACATTTTACTTGTGGAAGCAACACATTCAAACTCTCCAGTGTCCATGAATTTATTCCTTCAACTTGATACCGTTAAAAGTGAGGTACATGGAAGGCCTAAACTTCAGTTTCCACTGATCAGGGCTTCCAGCTGAATCACGCTGAGAGGAGTGGGTTTATTGAGAAGCAGTTGTTATGTCATCATAGTTATATGTAGAGCTTTTACACCTACTTATTACACCTAAAGTCAGTACTGAATGGTATACAGAAGCAAAAGACTCAAACCCCCACAAACATTTTCTCAACAGAATGAGAATTTATTCACAATAAAATAGGTGTAATATGTAAGTTAGAAAAATGTTAGTAATTGTATAAGAAGTAAAAAATATTAGCAATCTACTGAGAAATCAAGATCTCTCCTGATTAAGTTGTGACAATTTATAAATAAATAAATAAATAGATCTAGTGGCAAAAGGGGCTCTGAGTATCTGTCATGCTTCTCTCTTCACTAACTTTGCAAATTGGATGTTCCTATGGACTAGTATCAATGAAATAATCAATTTTACTGTGTAATTTTATTCGATAAGTTATACTTCACACAGATTTTTCTGTCCCTCAAGCAGCAACTTACACTGTAAAGCTGTTTTGCTGAAATCAATGACTCTATTTCTAGCACAAAATACTACTTAGCACCAGCAAAGCTTGCAAAAACTAACACATAACGACTAATATATTTATTTCTATGTCAATGTCTGTCTAGAATTCATATATTAAAAATTAACCTTTTTAATAATAGATATTCCAATTCGAAAATGAGTGTGCTCTGCATGCTTGCGGCTTCTGAAAAAAAAAAAAAAAAAGACACTGCTCATTTATTTGTATTTTAAGTGCTGGAGTCTTCTGATGTGGTCTAAGGATTATTTTTTCTCTACTCAGAGACAGAGACCACAGCCTGTAGCTATATAAACTTTTACATTAGTGATGTTAATATTCTGCTACCAATGCAGCTAAGAGAGGATATGCTTTCATTGACATTTCCCTTTGAAGTGGAATCCTAAAGCTTTAATTTTTGTTAATGCAAATCCCTGCTAAAAAAAAAAAAAAAAAAGCCTTATCCCTGGTCACATATGAGGCAATATAAGATCTAAAGGTATCTTTGCTTTCAGACTTGAGTATAAAACAGCTGCTACCTGCAATTATACAACCTTAGGCTCTGATAATGTCAGCTTTTATAACACAGTGTAGGCGGGGACAAATTGCTACTTGAAAAAAAAGACTTCCAAACAAAATCCTAAACTTCCAGAATACGGTGAAAGAATGATGGTGTGCAGAGAGGGAACCTGCAAAGCATTTAAAAGACAGGACAATCTCACTAAAAATTGTAGGAAGGCTGTCCTATTGCAAGGTTCATAGAAGAAAATAAGGAAATGGTGGCTTCTTAATGAATGCATTCCTTACAAATTCACAATTACATGTCAGAAAGTTGTGATGTCTCCTGTCTATTCTGTACTGCTTTATAATAACTGAAGTCCTTATGATTTTTACCTGGTTACAGTAAGAGTAAAGGTCAAAGACTAACAGCTATATCATTATTATCTAAAGTAGGACAGTTGTCAAAAACAGCATTTCAAAGAATGGTGTACAGAACGCACTTAGTACCGGATTCTGGCTGCAATTCTATTTGAGCTGGTTATATTATAACAAAACTATGTAATTATGCAGCGCAGCTTTTCATACTGTCCTGCTAGCTAATGACGTGTGCACAATATTGTTACACTGCCTCTCCACATAGGGCAGTCTAATCTTAATGCTTTCTACTTCTGTGGAATTTACAAATATTTAAAAACATGAAATATCACGTACATGCAAAATAGTAATAGCGGATTGAATTTGGGCCTCTAGAAGTTAAGTTTTCTTACAGCTTTACTGTATTGGCTGAATTGTGGACCAGATCAACCCACGAAGTGCAGTTATCCTGAAAGGGGATTGCACATCGCTGGTGGCAACTCGGTAGCACTCAGCAGCTTCTTTCTTAGTCACAACCATGTACCTTATCAGTCAGACTGGAATACGAGCAGACCAAACTCTTTCCTGATTAAAAGGAACAAAATAGATAACATCAGTATTTATCCTTCCAAGTGAGGAATTTTTCCTCTAGCATCACTGGTATCAGCAGTGTACTGGAAGCAGCAAATACTTGTTTGTGCACATTATGCCTGTAAACCAGTAAAAGTTTATACAAAGGATCAGCTACAGTCAGGCCCTCCGAGAGGGCTGGATCTGTTTCTGACAGAATAACTGCATTGCATTGTCAACCATTGCACAAGTATGCATGTTTAGTGTTTAAATGAGCTACACAGTTATTCCACGTGAAGATGGGAGCAATGTGGTTTTTATTCTCCCATGTGTGCTTAGAAGGAGGTTTTCCAGCAACTTATAGCTTTCCCACAGATGTTGCAGCGTTTAATTCCTCTGTGGTGTACTTGCAAACCATACTTCACAAATGAGAACTTGACTCTTACAGTCTCTGACAGAGGCAAGCTATTTTGAGGTACTTGCTCGTGATCTAGTGGGTGGAAACACACCATTCAATATTTATTTTGTAGGACATACAATGCATGCTAAAATTATCTTTGAAGGATTGTAAGAAATTCAGAATTTTGACAGTAGCAAAAACCCTCAAGTGAGGTAGTACATACTATTTTCATATGTTACTGTTGTCTTTTTTTCCTTTTTTTTTTAGTATAAGAATGACACACAACTTTTAAACAGTATGTGATTGATTTGCTTCTTCTTAAAATATGTGGAGGTTTTCCTTTAATTTTACTTAATGTTGGATCAGGAAGGATGGATCAAATCCTGAAATTTTTCTCAAGGGAAAAAAAAAAAGTAAGAACTGAATTTACCTTATTGGCAGACACAGACATGAGATTTAACAAAAGAAAGCAGAGATGTAGCAAAGGGTGATCAGTAAGCATTTCCTGGATAAGAGAGACTTTATATGTAAGAAAAAGAAAAATACCACCAGCTACAAGTGCCCAATTATTTCTGTAAGTGAAGATATTGAGACACTTGTGATGACTGCTGACTTGGATATTTCTGCCTTTGCATATTATCTCAGACCTTTATGAGACTACCTTTCTGCAGGGCCAGCTACGGAAATGTGCCATAATGGGCCTACTTACAAATTAATCTGCCTCCAGTATAAACAGAAAGGGTGATTAACAGCACTAGTACCCCCTATTTCTTCGTAAACTAAAAAAAAAATAAATCACACACACTTAAGAGATTTAGTCAAACTCATTCAAAGCACAAATACGAGTGTCACACCAGATTTATACTAAACGCAGTGCGCAGAAAAGATTTTCTGTTCTTGTTTTAACAGCTATTTTATGCTGCAGCACTTCTCCTGCCACTTCAGTTCCTGTCTTGCTAACACGCTGCCTAACTCTAAGCGCACAGATGTATAGCTATGCCTAAAAGACCTGTATCACCACAAATATTTTCAAATATGGTTTTAAAAAAGGCACTTAGCCAATATCATCAGTAGTGCCAAAGCTGAAGCTGAAGACGAGCTAACCTTCCAGTAGCACATGCTGTTCTCACTGCTGGCAGTCTGCTACTGCACTGGCTGGATGAACAGTACATTTCAGAAGAAAGTCCTGGGTATATTTAGCATGCTACTGGGAGCTCTGTCCAAATGATACATTGAGTCATTTGAACAAGCAGTACAGAAGTGATTTAGTGGCAAATACAAGTTAACAGTGCAAATATTCCCCAGCAAGACAGAGAATTACTTTGTACTTTTTTTTTTTTTTTATTTCTAAGATGACTTTGCAACCCCCTACCTGTAGGCCAGAGCCTTAGACGTCTTTGCATGACATACATGTTATATGTGTCAAAAGCTTCAGCCAGGAAAATACTTGTTGAAATGGCTGCAGTATCTGCAGTGGATAGCAATCTATTCTCTGATAAAATAAGTATCACTCATATATATGCAGACAAGCTTTAAGAGAGCAGGAACTTAAAGTCAACTCAGTTTAAACATACATTGTGCTGACGTCTGAACTTTGAAATTCAGAATGATTCTAACTGTTGTTTTATTACTAATGAATATATTTTCCGTTTTATTAATTTAAATGAAAATAACTTCTGTGGCAGCAGCCACCACCAGAGAAATGCATTAGTTTTCATTTAAATTCCATGCTGAGAATACAGGTCTATAAAGAAATTGGGACAGACTTTCAAATATATTTAGGTCACTACTCTTGCAGGTTAGATATTAGGTAGGATATTCAATGTACCTAACCAATACAGAAACTTCCAGAAATCCCTTTGTATGCCAGTCTGCTTCATTGGGCAGTGTATATATCTTTTAAAATATTACTGATGGGGTTATAAGTGTTTCAAAAGCTGTGTGTTTTCTACACAAAAGGGAATTTCACCATTTAGAGTTTATATTATTATTATTACTTCTGTAATCTTAGAGCCAGTCTAGTGGAAGATGTCCCTGCTCATGATAGAGGGATTGCAACTAGATGATCTTTAAGGTCCATTCAACCCAAACCATTCTATGATTCTATGAACTGTGGAAATTAGGAGGTGTGAGGGTTAGAAATTGCAATTTGTCTTTATATATGAGGAAGACATGATTAAATAGTAATGCCCAGAATCCAATTTTTAAAAAAAGCAAAATTACATCTTTAACAACTTGATTTTAAAAATTATTTCTTATTCCTTGCTATAGGAAATTGTGTGTTATATTAAGTTGGCTTCCTATAGCTTGTTTAAATGTTTCTTTCCAGCTTTACTGTTATAATTAAAAAAAAAAAAAAAGAATTCAAATGAATACAGACATTTATCTATCAAATGTATATTAAATGCTCTCAGCAGACAGAGACCATTTCAACAGCATCTCTGCCTTGCTGAATACTTGCAGAAAAACCAATGAGATTTACAGGAAAGACAGAAAAATAAAATGTTAACAATCCTTTTTATAACCCAAGTTACTTTACTACCACAAAGAAGAACAGATGCATGTTTTCACTTGTGTTCGAATATGCAAAAAGTTATCTGCATAGTTTAAGGAAACAAAGCCACAGAATTCACATTTTTCACTCCTTTATGATTCAGTGCCTCATGGCATTGTGGAATTCTAAGCAGAAATTTAAGAATAAAATGATAGCGATTGGTAAGCCTACATCACTTCTGTGATACATATTAGATTACCCCCACATATTTTGCCTGTTCCTTAAGTAAGAAAATAATTGGGGAGGTTTTGTTTCATTTAAAAAAAAAAAAGCTTATTTTCCTTTTCAAAATGGTATCTCCTGATTATGTATCAGACATTATTTGTGAAAAGAAAATCAGTTCAAATTATGTATTTCACCTTCCCTCTGTATTAAAATTCTTTCTAAGTATTTTGATTATTCCTAAAAACCTGGATGAATTTGAATAATTACAAATTCATTTCCTTTTTTTTTGTTCAGATATTTTCCTGGCAAAAAAACCCAAACACTATAACCAATCAATTACCATCATGACAGATTGACTTTATAGTGTTAAGTACTGTCTTTCCATCTCTATCTTAGTCTGTATGTGTTTGGTTTTCATTTTAATGTATGCCTCAAGCATTTTCTGCTAGCTTTCTAAAATCAGTTTTTAGTATAGACTTTACTCCTTCAGCTAGTAAATCCACAGTTTAAAGTCAAACTTAAATGCAAAACTGAAGTTTATTTTGAGACATTACTGAAAATTACCAGGTCAACCTCGTCCTTTAATCACCATTAATATATATTAAAAAAAAAAAAAAAAAAAAAAAAAAGAAGTTTGCAAAGAAATAAGGTTTATTGTTAAGATTTTTTACAAAATGTTTGTCAGAAACTAATAAACCAAACAACTAAACAATTATAGCTAACTTAAGTAAAACTTTTGGATCAGCCCCGATTGGGACCAGACTGCGCAGTCGCTCTCTCACTCCCCCCACCCTCTGAGAGAATAGGGGGAGATGATATAAAGAAAAAAGGCTCAAGGTTCGAGATAAGGACAGGGAGAAATCCTTAAAGTTACTGTTAGGGGCAAAACAGACTCGACTTGGGGAAAACTATTCATTTATTTCTAAAACTAGCAGGAGAATGAGACAGGGAACAAGATAACCTCCCCCCACGCCTCCCTCTTCCAGGGGTTAACATTATCTCTACTACCTTCCCCTCCTGAGCAGCACAGAGGGGAAAAGGAAATGGGGGTCGTGGTCAGTTCATCACGCGTTGTTTCATGCCGCTGCTTCATCTTCGGGGGAAGAACTCCTCACATTCCTCCCTTGCTCCAGCGTGGGATCCCTCCCATGGGCCGCAGTCCTTCGTGAAACTGCTCCGGCGTGGGTCATCTCTTCCACGGAGTGCAGTCCCTCCAGAACGGCTGCCCCAGCAGGCCCTCCATGGGCCACAGCCTCCTTCAGGCCTCCACCTGCTCCGGCGTGGGTTCCTCCAAGGGCTGCAGGCGAATCTCTGCTCCTCCGTGGACCTCCATGGGCTGCAGGGGGACAACCTGCTCCACCATGGTCGTCACCACAGGCTGCAGGGGAATCTTGGCCAGGAGCTGCATTACTCCTCCCCCTCCTTCTTCACTGACCTTGGCGTCTGCAGCCGTTCCTCACAACAGGTTGGCAGACACCTCTCAGGATCCTTTTTACATCTTATTCTCTTCTCATCCCCTCTCCACTTCTTGTAGCTGGGCTGGGCCAAGTTGGGCCCAGTCGGGTGCCCAGCGGGAGGCCAGAGGGTGAGGCCTGCAAGGCCCACAAGGCTCGCGCCTCCCCCTCTCTGCCCCCTCTCAGCTGGCTTCACATCTTCTCTCCTTTTTTTTTTCTGTTTTTCCCCTTCTTAAATACGTTATCGCAGAGGCGTTATCACAGGACATTCTGCTACCAATTGGCTTGGTCTTGGCCAGCAGCAGGTCCGCCCTAGGCCCGGCCGAGTCCACTGAACAAAGGGGAGCGACTTCTAGCAGTTTCCTACAGAAGCTACCACCTTAGCAGCCCCCCCCACCCCCGCCTCCTTCCCTCCCACTAAACAAAACCAGAACAGGATCAAATTAATAATTTCCTGGAACTTTCAATACAAGGAAAGAACTAGAGTGCTTTGACGTCTAATTGCCACTTTCCTAAATAGTCCTTGAATCAGGGAGAGGAATCCGGATTCCTCTTCCTGATCCAGGCAACTGTCCAACAAACGAGGGTGCTCTGATATTATTCCTCTCATTCAGGAATCTCTGTTTTACATTAAATTAAGCTGCTTACGTGTACTTTGATTAAACTAAATTTGCATTTTTCAGTAAAGATTGTTGCTATACAGTGCCATCCATCTCATTCAAAGTAGTTTTTATCACATTATGGAATTGTAGTCAGCTGATGGCATTAGCGCGCTCTTCCTTTTCATCTTAGCTGGTCCAAGAGCCACATCATCAAAGGCAAAGGCAAGTTATCTTACATTACTGAGGATTGTTTATATTATATTCTAATATGTAGGATACACAAATGAAGACTGATATTAAGTTTTAGTGACACCACTCCTCACAACTAAATGCAAATCCATTTTATAACACACATTCAGATTGGGTTTTTAAGGGAATTTGCAAATCCAGTCCCTTGGGGATGAAAGTTATAGTCAGAAATAAATCTGGGTGAAAATATTTAATAAATGCATGCAAACTCACCATCTACAGAGTTTTCAAACAATTACCAATGTTATAAATTTGTTTTCATCCAATGATTTGTTCTTTTTGATATCTCAGTCAAATAAAATGAACCTCAAAACCAAAGTGACTCAATTCAATATACTAGAAGTAATCTTTTTTTTGTTTGTTTGTTTAGTCAATGAGTCACTCTATTGATGTATCTTATAATTAAAATGTAGCAAACAAATTATTTCATCGAACTATTTCAACTTTAAAATAAAAACAGTGTAAAGGTTTGATGCATTTTATTTGCTTACAACCTGAAATAATTTTTAAATAACCCCTTCCTTAATATACGTTAAATGCTAGCAAATCAGAAAGTCTATTTCTTGCCCAGTTTTCAATTTGGATATAGGACTTGTCCCAAATCTGACTGAAGGCAGCAGAACAGGCAATGGATGCATGCAGTCAGGAGCTATTGTCTATAATATGGTTTCAATATTAGACAAAATAAAATAAAATAAATTTGGCCCTTCCTTTTTTTTTTATACTCATAAGGACATATGACTGGTTTTACTCCCTCACATAAAGTAAGGAATGTTACAGAAATGCTTTTTCCAAATATCAGATTCAGATTTTTTAATCTAGTTAATGAACTTACAGGTTCATTTTAATATTGTTATTTCTGACACAAACAAAAGAAACATTCTAAAAATTTTTCTTATTGGAACCAGATGTTGTAAAGCAAAAGAGCTGCACAGAGGTAAAACAAGTAAAACCAATACTAGCAAATGAAGAGCTGTTTCCTGAAATCCAATGAAAATAATAATGCTAATATATGTGGAAAATGTAATTTAAAACTCTTGTGTAAATATTTGAAATAAAAATGACCAGGCATTCCTATCCATAGTTTCACACCTGGTGCCTTATTTCCATATGTTAATTTATTATTTTATGATACCCACTATCAGTATCCAAGTTGGCTGCCACAGCCCAGAATATACACAGAAATTTTTATTGACAGTTTCATCCATTGAAAACAAAGAAAAATATCTTGACTATAGACTTTTTGGTGGGACCGTCTGAGAATTCTCCACTGACTGATTCTACATGATGGTAATTTCCGTATAAAAGCAAGGACATTGCTTATCTAAATTACCGTTTTGCATATATTCTATTGCTTCTACAGCTTTAGAGAGTTTGAGGATGTACTCAGTTTTAACACCTTTTAAAAATTAAATTTATCAGCTATGATAAGAGCATGACTGGAGATTTGTTACAGACCACTGAACCATTTAACTGATATTCCACTAACCTTTCTGCTTCATCTGAACCTGAACAACCTTCTTACAGCACAATCAATGAAACAAACCTTCCTATTCCTAATGACTACTACAGGGATACAAAGTTCTGAGTCCTGGAAAATTACAAACACTAAAGCATGCCAAGTTTTACCAGATAGCTTTGAAGACACTTGTAGTATTCCATCATCTGAGATTTCACATATCTAGGTGGTAAATTGTCTGCTGCAAAGAAATATGGAAGAATGAATGCTAAGTAATTCAATAAAAATTAAGATCATTCACCAAACAGACTGATGATGACCTTCAGCATTTATTTTTTTCTGGTTTAAAAAAAAAAAAAAAATGAATCTAAGAGAATTGTAGAAAGAGTGTTGACAGCTATTGTGTAGGAATCCTTTATTGATTATGATATTGTAGGAATATGTTATTGATAGCATGCTCAAAAATATTTATAATAAAAATCTCATTACTTTTTGGTTTTATAAATTTTAAAAGTAATTTATATGGTTTCAATTATATTTACTTCTCTTCAATTATGTAAGTTTTTTCCATGCATATGGTTAGTCAGGCCTCCTTTAGGTCAATGACAATATTTTGCACAGTTCAAAGGGAAAAGAATGTAGTCCTTCTATGAAGCAAAATATGAATAAATTAGAAAAATGAAAAATATGTTTTCATATAATTTGATAAAGTACTAGATGTAAAACTGTAAATACCACAGGGTGAAGAACATCTTTACATACATCTTCAACAACAGGTTTCACAATCTATAGGATCATCTAAGACTGATATTTTGTGCTGATTCTTCCATACCAGCCTGAATGATGGGTTTAATGTTGTAGTAAGATATACAGTAACAGCAGTAGAAAAGAGTTTACATAAACTTTATTTCTTGGAAAGCCAAAAAAAAAAAAGAATTTAGTTCAGAGGAACTGAGTTACATATTTTATATATTTTTTTTTTTCATATTTCATCAAAAGCCCCGTCTCTTAAAATTTGGCATGTTTATGTTTGCATGTTTAATAAATATGTTATTGACATTTTACAGTAAGAACAAAATTACAAGGTACACTAAAGCTCACAAACATTAAAGCATCAAGAAAAACAATAAAACATAAAGAAAAACAATACTGAATATCTGATGTTAAATCATTAAATAACTTTCGTAATTTTTTCAAGAGTACCTAAATTATTTTCTCAGTTTAATTCAAAGTCAGGATGACTTTGTTTCTCAATAATTAATCACTTTTAAAATTGGAGTTCACATCAGTGAAGAACAATTGAACATGTTCTACAAATGAATCACAAAATCTTAAGATGCAAGAGAATCAGCAGATCACATAGCTCATTTGTTTCCACACAGCTTGATGTCCAAATTACTGCAGTAAGTTCTTTGTGCATGTGTATTTTAGGTTTTTAGAGGGTGAGCCTATTTTCCACTGTCTACCACATATCTTGGTTTCTGAGCAATGTTGTCTTACAGAGTGATTCCACAGGATCTACAACCTAGTTCATAGTTTGAAAGAACCCCAACAGACACTGTCAGCTCATCAACCAGGACAGTTCTAATCTATAGTGTTGCACAAAATGTCTGAATCACTGGACTTGTAGTGCATGCACAGAGAACAGCAATTTATAAGCTCTGAGACATAACTCATCATCTGTGAGCATAAGTTGTGCTCAGGGCCTCCAACATAAGGTAGCTTATGGCATTTATTTGCACTTCTCAGCTCTGCCCCACATCTGTTTGCAGATGCAGCAGCCACAGCTGAGCTCTGTGACCTAAACCAAAGAAAAACTAATGCCTCTGAAAGTTTGGCACAAGTAAGCCAACATTTCCAAGAGGAAAATATTTCATCCAGTTCCTCACTCTCCTTTCAAACATTTAACATACTTTTAAGTACCAGAAAGACATATACTGAAACAGACATATTATAGAATCATAGAATGGCTAGGGTTTGAAGGGACCTTCCAAGGTCATCTAGTCCAAACCCCCTGCAAGGAACAGGGACATCTTTGACTAGATCACGTTGCTCAGAGCCCCGTCCAACCTAGCCTTGATATATTATGAATGTTTGTTGTTTTTTTTTTTTAATTCTGGTAATTATTGCACAAGTAACCAATACTAGTATTCATAAACACCACCCTGATGTGTTGTATACTGTTGTAGTATTTTCAGTGATGAGACTACTTACCTTGTCTACCTTTGCTGCATAGTTGCTAAATATGTTCACTCTTGTCCCCTTTGCCTGAAAATCAAAACAAAAGCAATAGAAATTTAATAGTATTTTTTAAATAAATTCTTTGAGGAGGGGAAAGAAAAGGATACAACAATGAGAATTTGTTTGTATGTATAAAAAGTGAGCCATTGGTCATGTGTTTGTGCAAGTGTATCAGCTTTGAGAAGGTACGTATCTTTGAAAGGTGGATTCAAAGAACAGGTAGGAAGGGGAGAGAATAGGCTTTACATTTTCCAAGTGAGAGCAGCTCTGGCAGTGGATGTGGCATTGTATGAACCTCCCCCCATGACCAAGTTCAGCTCACACTGAAACATTGCAATGTAGAACTAACAGCAGGTACAGCATGCATTTACCCTGCACACCACACACTCTCACAATAAATTAAACTTCTCTGTTAATATCATGTGCTTCATCTATTTCATTAGTATAGCTGAAAGCTCACAGGACAGGTTAATTTGTTTTCTATGCATTTTCTGCTACATGTCACCTTGTTGAACACATATCAGTTTCCAGAAGAACATTGTCTTGACAATTTAATTCTTTTTACTATTCCTCTTTTATTCCTGTTTTTCATTTTGCTTTAGATTTCCTAGAAGAATTTTTAGCTCAAAAACTCTAGAAGAACAGTAATCTCAGTCTAGCCTAGCCTCCTGCAACTTGCATTCCTTCTTCTAATTTTAAACTTAAGAAACAAGTTTAACTACCTCTATGAATGCACTATGCTTTCATTATAGGCTTTCATTAAGTGTCCAGCCGATTTTACTTCCATCCTATCACTTGACTCTTCACGTGTATCACTTCTGTTCTAGCACTTAATTATGCTCTTTTTTTTTTTTATTCCTAAAACAAATCCATGCTTTCTTTTGACATTTACACTCTCCTAATACATAAACAGTTATGATTTTTCAGTCTAAATCACCATTTTGCAAAGCTTTAAATGCATGTTGTCTTAGCATTTCTTAATTTTTCTTCCCTTACAGAACCTTAATGGTCTGTCCTCATAGCAGCTTAAATTGTTTTTTGTTGCTCTTTAATTTCCCTCTATTTTGCATTAGTAGTATTGAATTGCACATATTTCTCTCCATATACTTTCCTGATCACTCATCTTCACTCCATTAATTTTAGGATAATAACTAGAATTCCAAAGAATAAAGGGAACTTTAAAAGGCAAAGCAAGTTGTTACATAGAATCATAGAATCTTAAGGTTTGAAGAGACCTCCAAGATCATCAAGTCCAATTGTCAATCCACCACCACCATGCCTACTAAACCATGTCCTGGAGTGCCACGTCTACACGTTCTTTGAACACCTCCAGGGATGGTTACTCCATCACTTCCTTGGGCAGCCTGTTCCAGTGCCTGACCACTCTTTCAGTAGTGTTTCCTAATATCCAACCTAAACCTCCCCTGCCACAACTTGAGGCCATTTCCTCTCGTCCTATCACTAGTTACTTGGGAGAAGAGACCAACACCAACCTCCCTACAACCTCCTTTCAGGTAGCTGTAGAGAGCGATGAGATCTCCCCTCAGCCTCCTCTTCTCTAAACAATCCCAGTTCCCTCAGCAGCTCCTCATAACACTTGTGCTCCAGACCCCCTACCAGCTTTGTTGCTCTTTCTGGATGCGCTCCAGCAACTCAATGTCCTTCTTGTAGTGAGGGGCCCGAAACTGCACCCAGTACTCAAGGTGTGGTCTTACCTGTTCTGTGTACAGATGCACAATAACTTCCCTACTCCTGCTGGCCACAGTATTCCTGATACCAGACAGAATGCTATTGGCCTTCTTGGCCACGTGGGCACACTGCTGGCTCATGTTCAGCCACCTGTCAACCAGCACCCCCAGTTCCCTTTCCGCTGGGCAACTTTCCAGCAACTCTTCCCCAAGCCTGTAGCATTGCATGGGGTTGTTGTGACCGAAATGCAGGACTCAGCACTCACCTCGTACAGTTCACCTCGGCTCATCAATCCAACCTGTCCAGATCCCCCTGCAGAGCCTTCCTAACCTCGAGTAGATCAACACTCCCACTCAGTTTGGTGCCATCTGCAAATTTACTGAGGGAGCACTCAATCCCCTAATCCAGGTCGTTGATAAAGATATTAAACAGAACTGGCCCCAGCACTGATCCTTGAGGAACGCTGCTTGTGACCAGCTGCCAGCTGGATTTAACTCCATTTACCACAACTCTCTGGGCTCAGCCATCCAGTCAGTTTTTAACCCATTGCAGGGTACACCTGTTCAAGCCATGAGCCACCAGCTTCTCCAGGAGAATGCTATGGGAGATGGTATCAAAGGCTTTGCTAAAGTCCAGGTAGATAACATCCACAGCCTTCCTGTCTTCCACCAGGTGGGTCACCTGTTTGTAGAAGGAGATCAGGTTGATCAAGCAGGACCTGCCCTTCATGAACCTATGCTGGCTGGGCCTGATCCCCTGGTTGTCCTGCACATGCCTGGTGAGCTCACTCAAGATGAACTGCTCCATATTCTTCCCCGGCACCAAAGTCAGGCTGACAGGCCTATAGTTCCTTGGATCCTCCTTCTGGCCTTCTTGTAGATGTGTGTCACATTGGCAAGCCTCCAGTCATCTGGGATCTTCCCTGTTAAACAGGACTGCTGGTAGATGATGGACAGTGGCTTGGCAAGCTCTTTTGCCAGCTCCCACAGTACCCTTGGGTGAATCCCATCTAGCCCCATAAACTTGTGTGTGTCCAGGTGGAGTAGCAGGTCAATAACTGCCTCCTCCCGGATTGTGGACTTTTCATTCTGCTCTCCATCTCCATCTTCCAGCTCAGGGGACTGAACATCCTGGGGATAACTGGTCTGACTATTAAAGACTGAGGCAAAGCAGTCATTAAGTACCTCAGCCTTCTCTTCATCCCCGGTGATAATGTTTGCTCCCGCATCCAATAAAGGGTGGTGTTCTGGTTTTATTTAGTGAGGGGTGGCTACGGTGGTAGCTTCTGTAAGCAACTGCTAGAAGTTGCTCCTCTTTGTCCAGTGGGCTCGGCTGGGCCTACGGTGAACCTGCTGCTGGCCAAGGCTGAGCCAATTGGTAGCAGAATGTTCCCTGATAACCCATCTGTGATAACACATTTAAGAAGGGGAAAAACAGAAAAAAAAAAAAGGAAAAAATGTGAAGACGCTGAGCGGAGGCAGAGAAGGGGAGGCATGAGCCTTGTGGGACTTGTGGGCCTCGTGGGCCTCACCCTCTGGCCTCCCGCTGGGTGGCCATCTGGGCCCGACTCGGCCCTGCCCGGATGCAAGAAGTGGAGAGGAGATGAGATGTGAAGACGCCCTTCAGGGGCGTCCGCCTGCTGCTTGTGAAGAATTTCTTGTGAGAGGAACGGCTACAGATGCCAAGGTCAGTGAAGAAGGAGGGGGAGGATAATGTGGCTCCTGGCCAAGATTCCCCTGCAGCCTGTGGTGACAACCATGGTGGAGCAGGTTGTCCCCTTGCAGCCCACAGAGGTCCACGGAGGAGCAGAGATTCACCTGCAGCCCGTGGAGGACCCCACGTCAGGGCAGGCAGATGCCTGGAGGACACTGTGGCTTGTGGAGGGCCTGCTGGTGCAGCCATTCTGGAGGGACTGCACCCCATCGAAGAAAATGACCCACATCAGAGCAGTTTGAAAAAGGACTTCAGCCCGTGGGTGGGACCCCACACTGGAGTAGGGGAGGAATGTGAGGCATTCTTCCTCCGATGATGAAGCAGTGGCATAAAATGGTGTGTGATGAACTGACTGTAACCCCCATTCCCTCTTCCCCCTGTGCCATTTGGAGGGGAAGGTGCTAGAGATAATGTTAAGCCTGGGAAAAGCGAGGGGTGCGGGAAGGTTATCTTGTTCTGTCTCTTTATCCTGCCTTGATTTTAGTAATAAATGAATAGTTTTTCCCAGGTCGAGTCTGTTTTGCCCATAACGGTAACTTTAAGGATTTCTCCCTGTTCTTATCTCGAACCTTGAGCCTTTTCCCTTTTTCCTTATATTGTCTCTCCCTCTTCTCTCGGAGGGTGAGGGAAGGGAGAGAGAGACTGCACAGTCTGGTCCTGATCGGGGCTGAACTATGACAAGTGAATTCTCTTTGGTTCTCTTTTTGTTGTTTATATATATGTAGAAACATTTCTTCTTATCATTAACAAGAGTAAACAGATGGCGTTCTAGCTCTGCTTTTGCCTTTCTAATTTCCTCTCTACATGACCTTACGAGCTCCCTGTACTGTTCTTTAGTTGCCTACCCCTTCTTCCAAGAGCAGCAGACTCCTTTTTTCCCTGAGTCATGTACTGCTGTACATGTTTTCTCTACGCATATTATAAGACTCCTCACTTTTTTCTACTGGGCAACAGTCCAGCATATTTTTAGTTGGAAATACCAAGTAATAAAGCGTGCTTTTACCTTAGGGAGAGTGGACTTCTTCTCCATGGCTTACATTTTGAAAAATCTTGCTTTTTATTCCATCTTAATAATGACACCCAATGACCAATATTAGCAAAAAGCACATTGCAACGGCTTTAAACTTCTAGAAATTTTTTGTAGAAAAGTAGCAAGTTTCCATGTATATATATTTTTTCAATCACTTAAACAAACTGTAGATTTGTGGTAAATTTGTGGTGTGCAGAGTAGCCCTCAGTGGGTTTTTCACTGGGTAATCTCAGTCTTGCACAAAGAAGGTGTGCTATAATTTAGGATGAGAATGGAAAGGGGAAGATAACAGATAGTTATAAAGTCCTCTATGAACTAGTGGCCATTTTATCTGTTTTTCAAAATTTAACACTTAAATAGTCCTCTGTCTGTGGATTTGACTAGGATTTGACTGTGGATTTGACTAGATTTGAGGGACAAAGCAAGCACAGGACAAATGCGAGAGTAGAGCTGGAAACAGACGATCAAGGGAAATCATGAGTTATAAAAACTATCTGCACTGAGAATTCTTAGTGGTGAAGGTCTGGGGTGCCTTGCCTGTGAGTCCATCAAGTGTTTGATTTAAGGCTGAGAAATAATTTTCGCAGCTGTCCTCATAGGAAGTCTGGTAAGAGTGTTCCCAGGCCAGCCAAGACTGATATTCAGGTTCTCCTCCGAGGAACATTTAATCTCTGGAGAGAGCAAGGTCCCTGGCTGTGGCTCAGCCAAGGTTTATGTCTGTGGCTGAGATGGAGAGCTTGGAGCTATGGTGGGAGGGGGCTGGGAAGAGTCTTCCAGAGTAATGTAAGGCTTGATGCTCATATCTGGGCTGAGGGATACAGATTCTCGGTTTAGCTCTTGCTTTGGGGATCAAGGAATTGATCCCCACCAGAAATTTTATAACCTCTTTAATATCTTTGCTTGTGACTCTCTCCCAACACTGATATGCAACAGCTGCACAATGAAATGTCAGTGACTGGTAACAAGGTGCATGTTATAGCTTGGTACATCATGTAACAAATTTCCACTCATGTATTTTTCACTCACACGTAAACACATTACAGACATCTTATGAATTCGTGCACCTGCATGGGAGCTCAGACTGGATTTTATTTGATGTGCTCTCAGATTCAGTCATGAGGTAGCTTGGGCTACATTAAAAGGGGCCACATTTTTTTTTTTTTTTTCTGGTTTGCAGCCTAGAGTAACTGGGTAGTTTCATCTTGTTGGCAGTATCGTGATAATGAACAACTTCTATTCTTGGTCTGTATATTCTCTTGTATCTCCTTTACATTATAAGTGCATATATACACATGAACGCACACACGTCTACTGCCAAAATTTCTGTCAAGAAATGCACCAGCTAAGATTCGTTAAAATTACAACTGTCTAGTAGATATTTAATTTTTTCCATATTTAAGATCTGGTGCTTTCACTCTGAGCTGCAACTAAGAAGCACTTTTTTTCTTTGGATGGTGATAAATATAACAGGAATTTTAAGAGAATTAAGTGGTGCTCCCTAGTACTATCAGAATAGGGTGAAATAGTTTTCTTTTCTTTCTGAAACATCAGAAATAACACTTGTGAGAATTGAAAGAAGAATTTGGTCAATTAATTCTCTGTGTAGGATAACTGGAATTGTAAAACACCACAAAATATTTAACCTTGGCACTGGCTGGAACTATGCCATTCTGTTACTGTAAAGAAATGCTATATTATATTGTGCTATTTTTGTTTTGTTTGTTGTTTTGTTTGGTTGGTTTTTAACAAGCTTAGATATGCTGCACTAAAATTGTCAAAATGAAAAGTTTAGCTTTAAGCAAGCAGAATTTATTCACTCTTTGTTCCTAATCAATACTCAAAGGTTAAAGGGCTTTTTAGCACAATGGAAGAAAATTAAAAGCAAACATAAATCTCTCGTTCCTGCTAAATGTTGCAATTTATAGGGGCTAATGGATTTATTCTTCTTCTCACTGCATAAAATGCTTCTTTTCAGATCACAGTTGCCATTCCTTAATTAAGAATTCACAAAAGTGCCATGTAAATGTACATAATTTATTCTCATCATATTGAAGGTCTGGGAATTTTGCCAGTGAATGAAACATTGTATTCCATAGGAAAAATGAAATGAATACTTCTGTGTCTGATATGAGAGATTCATTCCTTAAACTGTCATAGTTATAAATCTAAATTAGAGCAAACAGCACAGTCAGGGTAATACCTAATCACTCTTTCAGCTTGGGATTTCAGAGGCTTGAAACGGTGATTACTTAATAAGGCAAAGAATATCCAAACCTTTAAAGGCAGACATGAATGAGCTTTTTTGTCAACCTACTTTCCTCTTTGGAAAACAGAAGCTGATGCTGCCACTAATCTCTGTGTTTTTATGTGTATCAGAAGGCAAGTTTGGGGCTTTGATGACTTAAGAGGGTTTTTGTCATGTTAGAGTTGCCAACAGCTGACTTAGTGGAGAGCCAGGGAATGAGGCAGACTCAGTTGGAAGAGTAATCTCAGGAGGGTTGACCTTACAGGAAAAAGTGAAAAAAAAAAGAATGAGAGAAAAAGTGTCTCAATATCTCTGGCTTCTGGCAGTATGACCAGAGTATCATATGCCTGTGTCCTTCCAAAACAATCTCATCAAGGTTTCACATACACTTCAATACTGGT
Organism: Tetrax tetrax; assembly: GCA_009806455.1. Lineage (NCBI taxonomy): Eukaryota > Metazoa > Chordata > Aves > Otidiformes > Otididae > Tetrax > Tetrax tetrax. Next base: position 196,435 of record WHYT01015897.1, read on the forward strand.
AAGTCCATGTCACAGGCTGTATTCATTTCTACCTAGAGAATGACAGTATGTCCCTCTTTATTTAACAATGACAGAATAAGCAGTCAGAGCATTATCTGGACTGTTGGGTTCTCATGCTTAACCCTTCTTCTGTTTCACATACGCTGTAACAAATTGACTTTCTGTGCTATGCCCCAAGTACCTAATGTAAAGTAGAATCAAATGGAAAAAACTGCATAGGAGATACCAATGCCACAGTTAGAGACTCATATTTTACAATAATCTTAGTATTTGTAACCTTCTTAAAGCTAAATAATATCTTGTAGGGACTCTAGAAGCCAAATAGTCAGTATGGAAATCTGGCTTAAATCCGGTGGAGAAAGAAAATGTGTCAGAGATCCATTAAAATTCTTCCTGCCCACTCTAATATTAAACAAATCCTCCCTCCCTCTGCTGATTTTTCCAGTTTGGGAGAATTTGCCTTTATAGCTTTTGCTATCACCCCTCTGCATTGCGTCCATGAGTGTACACTAAAAACACATCTGGTTTTGTAGGATAAATTAATGCATATCACATGTATTTGAAACATTCAATGAACTCCACAGACAAAGATGCAGTCTTATTTATGCCCTCTGAGGTAAAAAAAAAAAAAAAAAAACCTCTTTTTTTTTTTTTTTTTTTTAAGAGAATAGAGGTGGTACTCCCAAGATATTTAAAATACATCCTAAAGAAAATATATAAAAAGTGTGGAGAGGGAAAAGCATTTTTCCCGCTCAGATTTTGAAAGATCAAGGTAGACATTTCAACTTTTTTTCTCTAATCAACATATTCTAATTTAAAGTTAATTATAAAAAATACTTCCTCTTATAAATATTATTTAGGAGTTTTGAAATTCATAAAAACCCATGAAAATATGCTCATCCTTGAGAAAAAAATTGTAAGAATCAGTTATGGCAGAGTAAATCAGATGTCTTTGCTCTGAAAACCTCAAGTGTAAGTTATTGCACCCAGGGTTTGCTTCTTTCTTGTAAAATGAAATGATGTACTTTTAAGAAGTTGACTCTCTTAGCAGAGAATGTTATGAACAGTCAGTGACAAACTGACACCAAATAAAGCAAAGCTTTCCCAAGAACCCCAGGTACTCTGTGATAACTCAGCAGCATACATCTGAAGCCAGATGGGAGCCTACGAGGAAGTTAATCACCTTGAACGTCTTGTAGTTTTACAGCAGAGTTTTTGTTGTGCCACAGAGTCGATTCCCCTTAAAAGTGAATGGCCAGTCAGGTTATTCTCATCAACAGAGAGGTAATTGCAGTAGGGATGGCACAGAGGGCTGTGGATCAATGAAAATGTGCAGAACTGGTCAATTCTTGCTGTACAGCTGTTTGACAAGGCTGCCAGCATGGGCCAAGAAAGAGAGAGAAATTTTCTGCATTTAGATTTCAAGGACGTGTTTCTGTACCTGGGTGTAGATCACTGGTCTATGGAGAGAAGACAGTGTGCTAGGAACAGTCCTCATTTCTCTAACTGGAAGAAAGGGGGAAAACCTGTGCCAGTACCCCTCCTGTGTGAGGGTGAGGAAATTAAGCAGGAAAGAGAGAGCTGAGAAACACTTTTTCAACCATGGGAGGGATAAATTTGAATAATCAGGTCTTTCATCTGAACATAAAAAATTTAGCTTACTATTATCTTGGCACATAGTATTACAGTCATTCGTTTCAAAATCTCCGTTTCTTACCTATTCCTTTTTAAGGCAAAGCAAATTTTATCATGTCCCACATTTTACTAGATAACCTGAAATTTTTTTCCACATCATAGAGATACCAATGACATAGCTGACATTTTTTTCCTTTTATTTGCTCTTGGTTCTGAGGTTGATTAAACTTTACACATTTTTCATCATAAAAAGTAAAAATGGCAGCATCCAGTCACCATTTGAAAGTTTTAGTTCAAAACCCAATGGATAAGACACCAGGATCTCTTCCATCTAGCCTGGTGGTATTTAAAGTTTATTTTGACTGTTCCAAAATATTCCAGCCAACTGTAGTTTCACCCTCTGTTAGACACTGCACAGTATTTAAAAACAGTCATTTCCCAATGAACTTAAATCTAAAGAGAATGATAGAAGAACTATAACCTGGAAAAAAAAAAAAGTAGAAGGGAAGTGAGAAAGAAGTAAAAAAAAACAACTCATACAAGGTTATTCTTTCTTTCTTTATATCTATTTATTCTTTCTTTGTATCTGTTTCAAATCACTAATCAAATCTGCTTCTCTATTAGTAGGAGGAATTTAGTTGTTGCACTATATCTTGAACTTCTGCTGTTGCATGATGGATGAGAACTCAATATGAAATTTGTTCAGTTACCATCTGCCTTGCGTGACACAAAGGAGATGCTAACAGCTACAACATAACCCTAACTGAAGACTGAGGTTGCTGCTGAAGGAGTCAAGATCCTGCACGAAGTTAACACTGGAATCTCACCCACAAAACAGCACATAACCAATGCAGATTCAACATAGAAGACACTTCCTACCTGATACAGCTTGCTGGTCTTTACAAATTCAGTCCAGCATGATGCAGCAACACAACCTTGATTTGACAGGGTCAAGGATAAAGGAAACTTCTAAAAATGTAATAAATTTTCTGCTAACTGAAAAAGAAAAAAAAAAGCACAACTTTGGCAATGACTGTCACCAAAATAATAGTAACTTGATGAAGATCTAATAAAACACAAAAATCTGGTAGTCTAATAGTTCAGGAGAAAGATTTTGTACTCTATACTGACTGGACCTAATACAAGCTTTCTTCTTTCAGTCAAAGAAAGGAGACAAAACTGTGAGAGCACTAAAATGACACTCCCTACATGCACACTTTTTTTTTTTTACCACCTTCCCTTAGTTGCTGGTAATTTTGGCCCTAATTAGACATATTTTTAAATCACAGATTTCTTGAATAGCCTGAAGTTCTACCATTTAAAAATACTTCATGAAAAGGACTGTTTAATCACCTAACCTAAAATCAACAATGGCTTCTGAAAATTTACAATTTAAAAATTACAGAAGATTAAAACCAAAAAATTACATTGTATCTGATGGCTTAATATAAAGACAAAAATGTCTATGAAACAGAAATGTAAGGAATCACATAGACATAACTGGTTTCAATAAGAGCAAACCACATGTTCAAAATCCTTTCGTCTCTATTTCAGATTCATTTCAGATTTCCTTTCTATTTCAGCAAATAAAACATTTAGAAAATTAAAATAGAAAGTTACATCTTTTATCAAATACTTATAGCTATTTATATACCCTCTTCTGACTCCAACAGATGAAGTGAAATTAGTGCAGTGGAATACATGTAAATTACTGTAATCTGAGAAGATGTAGAAATGACAAATCCCAGAGTTGTAACGATGCCATGATATCTGTATGGTCTGTTTGTGCACAAAGATTCTGAATGCTGCAATATTAATATGTCTCAGTGACCCCTCCTGCTAAAAATTCAGATATGTGGAGCTGTCTGATGAACAGCTAGTAGAAAGATTGTTTATGTTTTCCAATTTAATTGCTTGTAAAATTGAATCAATACTAATCATACTAGCTGGCAAATAGGTAAGTGAAATCAAGGAAGTCTACTGTAGAAACAGCACTACAGCATTAAATTCATACAGCTGCAAGCTTGACAGCCATCACTGCATATCTGAGAATTCATTTTACTTCCCCTCATATGCATATGGTTACAGCTTGCTTTTAAAATAAATCTGATCAACGTTTCGTGGTATTTGAACATTTTCCCATCTGGTGGATTGTTCATAAAACTCATTTGCCCTGATTTAGTGAGGCTAGGAACACACCAGCCTGAATGGTTTTAGATTTGTATTTGGAACTTCTGGGATTTTGCAATCCCTCATATGTCCCATAATATGTTCCTAATTTTACAACAGATTAATTTATGTTTTAAAGCTAACAAGCCAGGTATAACAGTTTAGCTATTCATTGCTGCATTTAGAGTATTTTATTGTAAAGGGTCATACTCACTGAGTTTCTATGTATTTTAGACCAAAAGATGAAATTACTTTAATTTTTTTTTCAGGCATTTTACTTCTTACTATAATGCTCAATCCTCTAAAATAGTCTAACTATCCCAAAATGTATTAATTAGTCCACATACAGCTCTTGCTTGCATTGCACAGAATACTGCTTGCAACCAATTAGTCTAATGGTCCAAACTAAGTAATATTTTTTGAATTCCATTAAGGCATTAGTATTTCCTGTACTGATTTTTACTTCAGCAGTCTTATTGTTTAATGACCTCCAAATGCTGGCACAGTGTAGCAATTAAGTTAATATGGGAATATCTTAGTAAATATCTTAACACAACACCTGCACAAGCACTAGAAAGTACAGTAATACAAAGTATAGAAACCAGATATATTAAATGTTCAGTTCAAACCCTAGATCTGTCCACTGGTTTATAGAAAACAGAGAAAAAAAAAGAAAATAATCATCTTGAAATGGTCATATTTACACGTTATGCGTTCCTACTTCTGATACTTGAATCCAAATCATTTTGATTAGCCTGTGACCAGTCAACCTGAGCTGCAAGAATGTATCCCATCGTTGCTTTTGTCCTCAGTCATTTTCCTTCCAGCAATTTGGTATATTTCTGAATTTCTTCTTACACAAGACTGACAATATTGCCCACGTTGCCATCCTCCCACATGGCAGCCAGTGATTAGAGCAGATTCAAACAGATATTGAAGTCCCTCATTGGACGGCCTACGCTAGGTGCCACCTTCACATTATTAAAACATCAATCATGGTAGAGACTTCATGGTGTGCAGGGAGCTGCTGAACTAAATGAAGCAAAATGAACCTTTCTGTCAAGCCAGCAGAGAAAAATACTAAACTTATTTCAGGAGTTTTCCTTTCGTTCTCAGATGTTACTCAGTTCTTCAATACAATTTTAAATGTTTTCCTTATCACATTATGCAGTGTTTACACTCATCCTCCCATAGTAATGTTGGTAAAATTTGCTTTAAAAATCCCCCACCATTAGACATTTTCATCTACTGCACATCAATTCTGTTTGAAAGATTTTAACATTTTAATAGGCAGCGTCTCCCTGATCTTTTTGGCAAATGTTCACTTACTGCTTTCTCTCTCTTGAGATCTATGAATATTGCAAAGTAATTGTTTAGCAGCTGTTGATAAAAAGTATGACTGATATCACCCCATATTTTAAAATGAAAGCAATAATGGCAACTATGTCCTCTGTTAATCTGAATATTGCTGGGTTGTATAAAATGTGAACATACAACAGATTGAGCTTCACAGAAAATGCAGCTGGAAGAGAGGCATAACAAGTGATCACATACAAGCTGCTGTGTCAGACACTCTGTTCCTCAGATCAAGCAACCTGGACATACTCCATAAGAATTATAAATACCTAGGGAATTAAAAAGATTAAAGTATTGATGTGTATATATGCTCTGAAGATTAAGCTGTGAGGCAGATTTTGAGCTAGCCTAATGTGTCACTTGGACACATGCATGTAAGTATTACTTTAGACACCAGTAGCCTTTGTATCTGTCCTGAAATCTGATTTTCAAGGGGATTTGAGCTTCCAGGCAATGTAAAAAATCCTACTTTTTGGTGTCATTCCTTTTTTTTTCTTGGTAATTCTGTATTCTATTTAAGCACCATTTTATTTTTCCAAACTTTAAAAGGTTGGTGATTGTAGGGAATGTTTAGCTGGAGAACAGGTGAAGGGCAGCTACATTTAGATCTTAAATCTTGCTTATGAGGCCAGATAAAGCTTTAAAGAATAGAAATAAATCTAAAAAAGAAAAGGCAATAAAAGGTAATTTAATTAGAGACCTGGCAACAAAATTATGGTTTTTATAGCATCATCCATTGATAAGTACTCTTTCACCTTTCTCTGCATGGGAGGTTTCCAGCTTTACATCCAAGAATTTCTTGGCATCACTGAGCAAAAGAGTCATAGATTTAATACAGTCCAAGTCTGAAGACAGTTTAGTGGGATTAAGTATTAGCACATCAAAACCGCTTGGAGTATATTTCTTATTTTCATAAAGCAAATGAATGCAGGTACTTATTAAAGACATAGGTATATTAAAACAGAATCAAAGTCATACATCAAACTTAATTGCAAATCTTGGGGAACATGCCTTTACAATAATATATGACTTGACCTTCAGCTCCGAATATCCATTAGACATTTCTAGCTGCCATTCATTCCAAATTAGTAAAGTATACAAAGTGATTTACTCCTGTGAATTGACATGGTCTGGATCATCACCATATGCCTATCTTATTAAGTCCCTGATCCACTTTCAGTAGATAATGATTCTTTGCACTTACATTGCATTTTATCTTGTCAAAGAGATTCACAAAGTACTACACAGTACTTCCTCTTTAAATAGAGGAAAAAGTTAATTTTTACTTGAGAGACATATGAATTGGACAGGACAGGCAGCTAGGTTCTAATAGTGGAAGTTAGTTGTTTCTTAAGATATTTTTTAGAAGTTCTTATAGTATATGATCTAGAGTGTTTGTGTGGGTATTATGAACTATGAAAACCATTAAGAGCATTTGGTGGTAGGTGGGGAATGAATGCTTCCACATCCAGTATTTGACTCACTGGGTTGTTTAGAAGGAAACAAGTGTTGATCTCTCACCTTCTTATTTTGGGGAGGGACAGTCTCAAATCCTCAAGTAAATGGCAATATCGAACTTAATTTTTAAGACAGCCTCAAGACAGGAGAAAAAATACTTTCCTTTCTTATAATTGTAACCATTATTTGATTTGTTTAAATACAAAGTTTCCTGGAGAGACAGCAGTTAAACAATATTAGAAGTTTATTATTTTTAGTTGTGATTTCAGGGGATTAACTTCTAACTAGAATTTTGTTATGGAGAACATGTTACCTACCTCCCATTTTCCTGGAAACAGTCATAAAAAAGGTTATATAAAATAAAGTGATATAATTGACTAATCCACCTGTAGCTCTCTCTCCCTGGCTCCGAACCTCAGATTGCTATGGATTTCTATGATTACAGCTTGTATTTTTCTACTGGGCCTCAGCTCCTAGGCCCAGACCTGAGCTAGGACAGCCTGATATTTGCTTTCCTGCCTTGAGTCTCAAATTAGCTGTTCATTGTCTCCTGTCTTTCACAAGTCCTTCAGGAATTTATCTGAATTTGTTGATACAGTGAATTTGTTTGGCATACAGAAGATTTTTGACAGCTAAAAAAGTAATATCCAATTCTAAAGGAATTTTGGTTTCACAAATGTTACAGATGTAATGTATATGGTGTATAATAGCTCTACGGGATAAAAACAGATACTTACAGACGTGTCTGCCTTCCCCCATGATCCAGAAATCCTTTTGTTTTAATCAGCACTGCTAGCAATCCTAGGCTCTGCCTCTTTCCAGCCTTCCTTCTGACCATACAAACACCCCTCTTTATGATGAGCTTTTGTTTGGCATTTTTCCACTTTTCACTCATCTGAAAAATATCATTAGCAAACCAGGGGTCTTTAATGTGGTCATACTCACTTTGGACTTGGCCAATAGCTGAGTATGCCAATTACCTCATTTCATACTCAATAAGTATGAAAAACCTCCTCAAAGTTCTTGTGCACAAGTTCTTTGAAAAGAAATCATAATAAGTATTTTATCAGATCCATATTACATGTCACTCTTATTCTTCAATTAATGACACTTCAAGACTTCCAATTTCTGCAAAAGTCAGAGTTATATAACCACTATTTTAATACAACACAAGAGATACCTGTCTTTCTGGTTTAGGGCTCAATGCATGGGAATATAAATCTCAATCGTAATAGTGAAGTAATGATAAAATGTCCAGAACTGTGCAGTTTTAAGAAGCAGAACCAAGCTGACATTCTTCTCTGGCCTCCACCTCCAAAAGATACATGAATGCAGGTTTGATCATTAGCTTCTTATGCACTTTACTGAGGAAATATTGGTTCTTGGTGTAAGAACACAGGAACCATGGAGCAGTTGTACTAGATGAGACCAAGACACTCTCACCCAGTATTTTCTCTCATGATGTGGCTGTGAATGGGTGCCTAGCCAAGAAGGCAAGAACATGACGAGCTTATGTGATTCTTCCTCCTAGCATGCTCCCAAACTCCAATCTTGTATCAGGGAATTCCTAAACCATCTTTGTTATTCTGCAGCTCTTACTGAATTTATTTTCTGTCAGTTTCTCCAGTCTCCCTTTGGATCAACAAAAATGTCTAGTGTCTACAGTAGATTTGACTAGGAGTTCTCCAGCACTACTTGTGAAAGTCATCAGCAGGGAATAAGATGAAGGTATCTAATAACTTTGTGAGCAATTTCACCACCACACAGAGTACATCTGCACCACTGCTAGATTTTTCTAGGTATTCCTTAAGCTTGTTTTTATCCAGTTACTTGGTTTACCAAGAAATTAAACAATTCTGTTAAGAAATTAATTGATTAGATTCTGAGTGTCCCAAATGGGTCTGTACACACAATACTGGAATTGAGACTGTTATGACTTCACTATTGTTAATATACAAACTAACTGCATTAAATTCAGCCATGTCTCCTGAATGTTCACACAATAACAACATTCCGAAAAGGAAAATAAAGCCTTCACTGGATATGAAAGGGATCTGGGAAATAATATAGGGCAGTAGTTGTCCAGAATTATTCAAGACTGCAATTTGTCCATCCCAGCTTTACAGAATATTATCAAAATATGATTAAAAATTCAGCACATGAATAAACAATAAGTTTTTTTTTACAAAATCAATCAATAAACAAAGCTAACTCTGGGAAAGTGGCAAAGTCATGAGCCAGACCAAATAATTTCACTTCCAGGAATGTGAAGCTAACACTTTTCTCCCTCTTTAATGTCTGATTCATATGTACAAACTACTGTGACTTACCCACAAATAGTAGAGTTTAGCCTTAGCACTATTTCATTTAGAATAGTCAGCATTTAATTATATTTTTGTTAAAGGACACACAAACATTGTCTGTACTTTGTATCATTGCTTGCTTTGACTCTTGTGTTCTATACAATTCAGTGATTAAGTCTTTTTCAAATGATTTACATAGTCTAGTTTTGTACCAACCAAATGACACCTACATATATTTGCATCTACATTTTACTCTCAGAAAACAGTTGTTATTGTCACACATTTGGCATAGCATAAAAAAAAAAGAGTGTATTTTGCTAAACCATAAACTGCTCCTGCATAACCGTTAGTTATACACCAAAAGTATAAAGCACTAATAAAAGACAGACAACCCATTTTCAAAGAATCAAATAAGTTCTCATGTTCAGTAAAATGTTCTGTTGTGACAGGACTAGGGGTAATGGTTTCAAAATAGAGGGAGGTAGATTCAGACTGGATATTAGGAAGAAATTTTTTACAATGAGGGTGGTAGAACACCGAACAGGTTGCCCAGAGAGGTGGTGGATGCCCCATCCCTGGAAACATTCAAGGCCAGGCTGGATGAGCCTCTGAGCAACCTGATCTAGTCAGGGATGTCCCCGCTCCTTGCAGGGGGGTTGGACTAGATGACCTTTGAAGGACCCTTCCAACCCTAACCGTTCTATGATTCTATGAAAAACAATTCCCTTCAGAGAAATATCAATATGTTGTATTGGTAAAATATTTAAAATATAAGAAGCAAAACAGTTCTCAATGTTTAGAATAAGATAGCAGCAGATCAAGCTAAATTCCGGTTCTAGATTATTACTGCAAAATAGATTCACTCGACATAGTTCAGAGCACATGAGCACTCCAATGACTATTGTAAAAGTGTTACTGCTCTACTTATTGATGAAGGTATCAGTGTTGATCAATAAGGACTGGAAGGTTTACGTGAATACTTGTCAATGGAAACATCCGTCTGGATGACTATCTCTGTAGAACAAGTACTTCATGTCTCCATAGCACAAGAGCAAAAATGTGTATCTGTGGAAAGTACAGGCTAAGAGTAGACGACATTATCATTAATTGCTTCTGAACAGCAGTGGAAGTGCTTCAAGGTTGTTTGCTGCCTGCAGACTTGTTAGTTTCTTCATGCAGTCTGTCACAAGGGAGAGATTTTTGAAGCAATACCAGCACTCCGAAAAAATAAATATATCAATATGATGTATGACTCTAATCTCTGCTTTGCAGATGTTAATGCCCTGTTCTCAACAGTAAGGGAAAAAAAAAAAGATATCAAAATGTCTAACAAAGGCAAAGCTGGTCTGTTCATAGTGCAATAATATTGGTGCTAAAGCAAAACTGTTCTCTAACTTGGGCTGATGGAGTGCTTTGCCTGAAAAAAAAAAAAAAAGATGTTGTTGCAAATCTGAAAATTTCCACACAAAGTCAAACCTTCTGAGGCTTCTGCACAGAGTTCAAGGGTTGTGTCATGTGTGACACTTTCAAAAGGCTGAATACAATAAAAGTGCCTTCCATAAACTGCTACATGCACTGTGACCCTCTGAGGTTATCATCTCCGGTTATGCTCATCAGAAGAAAGTCTGCACTAATAACGTCATGACTCTGAACTCTGCTTTCATTCTACAGTGTGTTTCTACATAATGAAGAAGCCTTCATTTAAGTCTTAGAACAAGCTGTAGATTGCTCCCTTCTGGCACCTATTCTGCCCAGAAACCTAATTTCCGAGGAACATTTGCTTTAATAAAAAGTAAAGCAGTGGTGTTTCAGGGAACAAAACATGGGATCCAAGATCTGAACTCTTGACCTCTGGCCAAACAGCACTGAACATATCACTTTGCAGGTCCTTTTCCTGATATGAAGTGAGGATGGCTGCATTCTTCAGTAGATTTACTGTGTTTTCCCTACTGTGCCCTCTGTGTGAAAAGTATATTTCACTTAATTGATAAATAAATACAATGTTCTACAATGAAAATAATGTGTCCTGTTTTCATTTTGTTTTAAAATAAAAATATTTAGCCCCTTTACTTTTGTTAGTCATTTTAAACAAAACATGAAAATATGCATAGGCCAACCAGACACATGCTGCATTGAAGAAAGCTCATTCATGTTTTTTAAGAGATGGCAGGACAAAGATCGGTCCTCTGTTTTTAACTAGGTCAAGGACTTTACTGTTAAAAAGAAAAGAAATTGCAAAGGGTATAATAAACACAGGAAAAAAAAAAAGACAAATTACCATGATGCTTACTTCAAATGGAAAATGACAGAATACTAACGTTCTTACTGAAGGAAAATGTTAAAGGGGCAGTATATCACACGTGTTGTGTAAGCAAGCAGAATGATGGAAAGCCTATGTCCCTTCGTTAGATGAATATAAAATTAGAGGTTTGTGGAGTAAGAAGAAACAAATTAAATGCTGTCTTCACACACTAACTTGGGCATTTTTCTTTTTTCTTTCTTTTTTTTTTTAATATCACTCCAGATTCAGCCTTTATAGAGTCTGAAATATATTTGTATCAAGGGTGGGCAGTTGTTTGACTTATTTTTCATAGAATCATACAATCATACAATCATAGAATCATAGAACAGTTAGAGTTAGAAGGGACCTTCAAAGGTCATCTAGTCCAACCCCCCTGCAAGGAGCGGGGACATCCCTGACTAGATCAGGTTGCTCAGAGGCTCATCCAGCCTGGCCTTGAATGTTTCCAGGGATGGGGCATCCACCACCTCTCTGGGCAACCTGTTCCAGTGTTCTACAACTAACATTGTAAAAAATTTTTCCTAATATTCAATCTAAATCTACCTCCCTCTAATTTAAAACCATTACCCCTCATCCTATCACAACAGGCCCTACTGAACAGCCCCTCCTCATCTTTCTTGTAGGCCCCCTTGAGGTACTGGAAGACGGCTATAAGGTCTCCCAGAGCCTCCTCTTTTCCAGGCTGAACAGCCCCAACTCTTTCAGTTTGTCCTCACAGGAAAGGTGCTCCAGCCCTCTGATCATCTTTGTAACCCTCCTCTTGACCTTCTCCAACTGGTCCATGTCCTTCTTATGTTGGGGGCTCCAGAACTGGACACAGTACTCCAGGTGGGGTCTCACTAAGGCAGAGTAGAGGGGCAGAATCACCTCCCTCTACCTGCTCGTCACGCTCCTCTTGATGCAGCCCAGGATGTGTTTGGTTTTCTGGGCTGCAACGGTACATTGCCTGCTCATGTTGAGCTTCTCGTCCATCATCACTCCCAAGTCCTTCTCCTCAGGGCTGCTCTCAATCCATTCTCCGCCCAGCCTGTATTTGTGCCTGGGATTGCCACGGCCCAGGTGCAGGACCTTGCACTTGGCCTGGTTGAACTTCATGAAGTTGGCACAGGCCCACCTCTTCAGCCTGTCCAGGTCCCTCTAGATGGCATCCCTCCCTTCCTGTGTGTCACCGGCACCACAAAGCTTGGTGTCATAGGCAAACTTGCTGAGGGTGCACTCTATCCCACTGTCCATGTCACCGACAAAGATGTTGCACAGGGCCGGGCCCAACACGGACCCCTGAGGGACGCCACTCGTGACCGGTCTCCATTTGGACAGCGAGCTGTTGACCACCATCCTCTGAGTGAGGCCATCCAGCCAACTCCTTATCCACCGAGTGGTCCGTCCATCAAACCCATGCCTCTCTAGTTTAGAGAGAAGAATGTTGTGCGGGACAGTGTCAAAAGTTTTGCACAAATCCAGGTAGATGATATCCATTGCTCGTCCCTGGGAAAACTTTTCAGCTATTCAAAACAAAGTTAAAAGTGTTAAATCATCAAGACATTCACTGGATTATCACATCTGCAAGTGTGCAAAATAGTGGAAGCTGAGTCAGCTTTTTTTTACTTTGTACATTTTGGAAGTATTGTACGCTTCTTAGATCTCTGGCTTAGTGTCATCCCAGAGGTGATTTACAAAACATACCACTTTACTGCTGAAACTGTGATTAAAGATAAAACTGCAAGTTAATGCCTGTAGAAATTGGATTTTGATAATTTTCTACTGATAAAGAATCAGTGCTTGCCAATTGATACTTCGAATTATCTAGCTTTTCTATCAAATTATACTTTCATGTTCTTTAAAGTACTGGAGTACTCTCCACCTATGTGGCAGACATGTAAGCCTTCCTCTGTTCAGAGTGCATACTTGCTAGAGTTGGTTTTAATATTTTACTTGACAAAGTGTATATCATCCTTGATAAAGTGAAATGAACATTATGTCACCAGAACCTAGATAATTACCAAACAATATTTAGCATAACCCTTCTTTTATACTAACTCCTCATCTTTTTCTAGCTGATTTTTTTTTTATTTCTACATTTATCAACATCAAATACAGGGGAAAATAGGATTTTGACAGATTGAATAACATTGTAAGAAGCCAGTGTGTTATCAGCAGAACTTGAACAGGATGTAAAGGGAAGATGGGAAGACATCTACAAAGTATTTACACATTAAATAAATATTGCTACAGCAACATATGCCTCCCAGAAAGAAACACATAATATAGTGCTAAAAAAATCACAGATGCATGCTGCAGGTACAGGTAAAGCCTGACATTCAAGAGCATGAGGGCAGTTCCGAATCCTTCACTGCTGTGCTGTTACCCTGTAACATATTTCCACATTTTGATGTCCAGTCCTACTCCTCTTCAGGAGCTGCAAAAGTTTGTACATGGAATCAGTTGTCAGAAAACAGAAAACTGTTGGGACACCAGAGACTGCATGCCAGTTGGCTACAAACATCCTAAGAGAGGTTGTACAGCAGTGAAGGTCTACATTCAACCCCACTTAATTTTGAGTTGCTAACTGAGTTCTGTAGCTGAGGGCTGGTGATAGTGTCAGCAAAGAGAAACTGGAGCTCCCAGAGCGTGACTCAAACCATCGTCTAAAGACAGAGATCGCAGCAGTTGTACCCTTAATGTAGCTGCCTTGGCCAAGATGTGTCTATGCCTTAAAACTCAGGCACAGCACTGGGAAGTTTCTGAGCATTTGGACATCACATCATGCTCAAGAGTTTTCAGCAAAATGCAGAGGTTCTGTCAGAGTGTCACAAAGGAATTACTGGCTTCAGAGTGGGGATTCACAGCATTCCAAATGCTGAAAAAAGAGATGGGTAAAGCAAGGGACAAGAAACACTTCAGACAGGGTTGTCGCCTAGAGGAAATGAATCCTATTCCTTCTTTCACTCAAACACATTTACCAGGGCTGCAGAGACATGCCTCCTTCTACTGGAGACAGTACTGGAAACATCTGGAGTCTCCTGGAAAATTAGACAATTAGATCTTCCCTTATAAAAATGAGTAAGATTCTTTTTCTTTTCTTTTTTTTTTTTTCTCAAAATATATCTGAGACAGAATACAGTAAGAGTAGCTGCCCTCCTGTATTTAATAGTTCAGTGATTGCATTACTCCACCAAGACGTGAGGTGCTACAAGTCACAGTTTCCATTGCCTGCTTTTCAGTAAAGTTCCTGAATAAACAGTATAGACTGTGCTGTTTGGGGAAAAGGATGCCAATATTTAATTTAACTTTTGTTATTGGCACTGCTCCACATTCTATGGAATAATTAGATGTTTGGAGGGAAAGAGAGACAAAGCTAGAACAAGGAATAATATGACTCTCTAGCCTAATGGACATACAACTCTCTTGGGACAGTAGAACTGTATATCATGGCTTCTACTCTTACACAAACTGTTATTGGAGCATGTCACATTTCAGCCAGTGAAATCATGAAGACAGCAGGACATTTTATTAAGGAGGAAGAAAAAATTGTTTAATCTATCAAAATGCAACATCTGGTCACTTTTGCTTGCATTTTCTGGTGCTGGATTAATAACATCACACATTTAATGTGCATGCATTTAAACTATAATCTAATTAGATGTTGGAAGTATTCTGGTGCCACTTAGACAAGATGCCATATATTGTTTTTGTTTGCAGTCAGAAGCTGCTGCGTTTACTGATGCTGTGTTGTTGTACCAAGCCTTCCTTCACCAAAGTCCCATCATCCTACAGTAAGCAGCAGGAGGTACTAATCTTCTGCGCTAGCACTTCAGTTTTCTCATTACAAAAATTGGCTTCATCTTCCTGGCTTAGGCAAACCCTGATCAGTGTCGCTCAGACCTTGGGGGCCACAGACTGGGAGCAGCGACAGCAGAACCAGTGCCAACTGCAACAGCAGATATTTTAACAACAGCTGTCTGGTTTTGTATGCTCCTCCTGGTTATCTGTTTGAATGCTCCAGCTTAACCAGCTTGAGGTGTTTGTTCTCACTGTGTATTACAGGGCCAAGTAAGAGTAGGATACTCTTTAGAATGAAGTAACAAACACTGTCGTGACAGCTCAGCAGATTGTTAGCATCTTCATATGTTCTCAAAAGCACTGCAAAAGTAATCAGAGCAATGATAAAAGAGTAATGATATAGGTACACAGTTATAAACTCAAATAAATCATCTTAAAATCATGCTTTGCATTTGTACTGAGGCTTGTACACAGTGTATTTCACTATTTTTAAGTTTCATAGTACATCTGAGGGGATAGCAAATTTCATTTGCCCCATTGTGACAATGAGAAAACAGAAACAGAGAACTCCATCTTTCATGCAATGTCAATGAGCAAGTAAATGGCACAACAGGAAACAGCAGCCAAGTCCCTTACCTTTCAGCTTCATGCTCTAACCACTGGTCTAGTCAAGGGAGTGAATGGGTCATTTATTCCTGAAGTATAGCTTCCACTTCAGTGTTCACATGCAGCTGCTGTGTAGAGAAGGAAATAAAAACCATAAGAATTCCTATTAAATTCCTCCATTTGTGTATCTCTGTGAAGGTACAAGGCTCCCTCCACCCTGAACTATAAGTACTTATGCATAATAGTGACAGTCTATGTAATCAGTCAATAGGTTAGATAATTATTTGATTTCCTTTGGCATCTCCTAGGTCTGCAAAATAGGATTGTAGTTATCACGAATAATTAGTATTTTTTTGTTTTGGAATAAAAACCAAAAACCAGAAGATACATGAAAATAGCAATCTACTATATAACCCTTACTAATAGAAAAGAATAAAGAATCACAATAATGTTAATAGTTCTGTAACAGCTGTTGAGTTTAGCTATGCTTTGTTGCTCTTTAGGCTCTGGTCTTGTTCAGTAAGAGCAGTAGAAATTCTCACTTTACATCAACTACAAATTTATTAATTTTGGCAAGGCTTAATCTTGAAGTTTCAACATTGTCCACTAACATCTCAGGCAGAACATAAGTATTCGTAATAACCAATTTCACCTCTTCAGAAAAATGTTACTTCTTTCAATGAACAAAATCATTTGTTTTTCAAATTTCTCTATATAACTGTCTTTATGTTCTGCAGGAACACAGCGTAACAGCTGAGTTCCAAAAACCGGAATAATATCTCTAATAAAATTTCCTACAATTTCTAGAGAGGTAAAAAGTAATTACCTGGCTTGGAATTTGTCCAAGGTCTAATATTAACACCTTCCTTTCATTAAGGCACCCAGAGTAGTATTCAGAATTTCAGTTTTATGTCCTCTGTCAAGCATGTGACCCCAATAAATTATAAAGATGAACTTAACGTCACTGATTCTTGAAGTTAATTTGTGCAACCGAAATTCTCTCAAATGGTCACCTGAAGATCTTTTCGTCCCTTCCTGGCTTCATTTTCCTGAGAATATTCTCATGAGATGATATCTTAAAGACAAAGATTCCCATGTAGGATTCAATCTTGAATGTGCCAAATTATATCATTTTATGCTACTAGTGAATTACTTGTCATAATGTCACTACTTTCATTGCAAACTTAGAAGTGTTCTAGCCTGAGTTCTTGACTGAAATTGCTCCTGACACTATATTAAAAAAAAAAAAAAATTACAAATAAAAATGTAGAAGCTTCAAGGAGCCATGGCAAAAATTGTCAAGCATTATAAGTTGATGGAAAACAGGGAACTGAAGTACTTGTAGGACCGTTCTCCTTTATACTCTCTCGGGGGCTGTCATGTAATGCCAACAGATATGAGGTTTTTTAAAAAATAAATGTGCAAGTTTAGTTTCCCACAACCACTAATCACACACACACAAAAAGATTAGCAGTCCTTTGAAGACAGCATCCAACTTTCTTCCTCCTTTTCCATGCTATCTGTATTATATTTTCAACTGTGAAATAAAATAAAAAAAAAAAAAAAAGAAAGAAATCTGAATCAACTTTTGATCTCCTGAAAGCATATCTACTGATACTCCCCTGATCAAAATGGGTAGTGATAAAGACAGGGCCTCTGAAGAAAGCAAAGGGAAAAAGATATTTATTACTTGTCTTCTCATTTGGATTAATGTTAATTGTAAATTTTCAGAGATGCTGTGAATGTAGGGACCATTAGAAGAGAATTTAGTGAGAATTATGAACAGTGTATTTAACCACTTGTTCAAATTAAATAAAAAACTTGAAATACATTTCATTTTCAAAAATATCTTTAAATTCTGTTTCTATTAACAAAAAAAATATTTACAGGAGTTCTGCTATCCTAATAGTCTTTTCAGTACACAAACCAAAGCCCTTGGGGATAATAACTACAGATCTACATAAAGACACACAGCACACTTTCTGATTGACTATCTTGAATTTTTCTTTTCACTCTTTCCTGTTTAAGGGATATAGCCATGGAAAGATACAGTACTATATTGTCTTGGTGACTGATCCTAGACAATTAATTAGAACTTTGGAATCATTCTGAAATCAAATATGATTAATAAACAACTCACAAACAGCACCTTTGCTGAAATATAGCAATATTAAAAGCTTCTAAAAGTACACTGAGAAACAATTAAAGTATTTTTTAAAGTCTATCTGATGATAATTCCTTAGCTAAAAGCATGGCCCAATGCTGCTTCTGAATAGTTTTTAATTATAGGATTTTTTCACAAACCAAAAGCTAGCATACAGCTCTCAGGGTGCACCCAGGAACACAGACATTAAATTATTTTATCTTCTCTATCACTAACAGGATTTTCTTACGCTGCCTTGAGTTCATCTGAGGCTCTTCAAATTCTAAGCCAGCCTCATCTTATTAACATGTGTGAAGTCATACCACTGCAGAGATGCTGAGTAGAAACAGAAAATCTTTCTGCATAAAACTCTTAGAGATCGACCTCTCTCTACTGGCTATCCGCCATGGCAGAGTTCTTTACAGGTCATGGTGATACAATGTCTCAGTTAAGGTACTGTCCTTTTCTGGAGCTTTGACCAATAAAATTAGCCCTGCACATATGTAGCCAGAGCCATAAATGTGTGTGTTTCGGCAACTGTATTATCACCTGTTTAGTATCCAAGCTACAGCTTCCAAGTTGTCATATTCTAAGCAGACACTTTCCAAACACAGCAATATATTTTGTCTGCTGCACCAGAAAGAACTACCTGTGCGCACTGGTAAAACTACTTTTGCCATGACGTACAAGAAAAACAATGACAATAATTAGATTGTGACATGCTCAGAATACAGAATTACTGATGTGTGGGGGGAAAAAAAATAATCCTTTCCCCTATCCTGTTATTTATTGTTTTGTACCTGCATTAAAAGTGATCTGAGGTAATAGGCCTGTAAGAAGGAGAAGGGAGAGGGGAGAGAGGGTGCTAGCCGTGACATTTTTCATGGGTGCACAACTGCACATTTGTCAGTTTGACATGTATGCACTTAATGGCAAGCAAAACTTAAACAGATCCTAGCCAAACTCAGAAGAGTGGGTTAGGATTAGAATATGGGCTAGTGGTAGAAACTGACGCGGTTTTTAGCTCTGGCCAAATGATAACGATGTGTTTCAGAAGTGAATAATATCCTAAGATATTATGTGAACTGAATTAATTTCTGTAAGTCAACTGAGCTTAAAAATGAGAACAGGCAGGGAAAGAAAATTTTACTGTAAAACTTTTCTTATTATTTTCTAGTTCAAATAAGAAGGAAGAGATCATTTGACTGTTTTGGCTTCTGTGTGATTATGTTTATTTAAAGAAACAGAACACTATTTAATTATGTATGTGAGTACTTGGAACACATAATTACTACCCAACAGGCAAACTCTGTTTGGGTTTGCTGGAATGCCAACGGGCTTTTATTAGTTCAGCCCATCATTCTGTTGTGAAATAGAAATGAAAAGTGGAAAATATGTTTTCCTTCTCTAGGGATCACTTCAGCTCCTTTTTCTCTTTATTTTATCAGACTTCTTGTTGCTATGGGGGTCTTGAAGGCCTATTATTAAAATACCCTGCAGTCCTAAGGGAAGAAAAGCAAGCTGGTGCTGCAGATGGGAACAGTGTGAATGGAATAAACTATAAGCACCAAAGTATTCCAACAAATGCAGTAAAATCTATGTGTTATTCTCTTTTCTTTCCGAAGTTCTATGGGAGTTTCCACCTTTTACCTTTCTTTTTTTTTTTTGTGAATGCAAGGTAACTCATAGTAGCATCCAAACAGAAAAACACAAAAGTAAAATACAAGGTAGCTATGCTGGCTCTTCTTGGGTCTCTTTTTGCACAAAACAAACTAATTCCAAATTAATCTATTCTGTACAGACATCCAACCTGCAGCAGGACTGAAATTAGTATAAAATACTCATCATAGAAATGACATCTTCCTGGCTCTTTCAGAAAAAGAAAGCAAAAGATACAAGAAATTCCTGCTTGCCCATTAAGGATTAGTTTAATCTACAGGATAAGCATATTAAAAACTCACTTAAAAGTAGTTTTTACAATAATTTCATCATCACATTAAAAAGAAATCTGGAAAATAAGTGAGAGAGTAATCAGGATTGAAAACTTTGATACAGGTAACATGTAAGCTTTCTGGAACTTAATTGCAATTGATAGTATTAGTACTTACCATATTTTTATTACTTTTATTTTCTTTACATGTATGCAGTAAATTTTTAACATGACCAAAGAATATTCAGGTGCACTGATTAAGATGATGATGTTGAACATCACGTGAGCCACAGAATCTTCTCAAAATGGGGCAAAAGGCAAGTCAACTTATACAAGTGGAACAAAGACATTTCCTATATTTCAAAGACTGTACCTACATCAACAGACAGTAAAAGATTATTTCGTAATGACCAAATTATTACTGTTCAACTGTAAACCTGCTAGTGACACACTTCTGAAAACTTGGAAAAGAAGCCACAGCATAAATTGGATATTCTCTGGAACAAGAGGAGCCTATTTCCTCCTAGAAGGTCTTATGAACATTTTTCCAGCATTTCCTTTAACTTCAAAAGACATTTTAGTTTCAGAAATAGTAGCTTTATCTTGGAAATATTTGATTTCTTATTCATGTAATTGCTCTTAACCTCAGCTTTGGTACTGTATTCATTTCAACCTGCTTCATGACTTTATATAGCCACAGAGTGAACCAACTTTCTCTCTTTTTTTTTCAAACTTATTTTATTATTTTTATTTCCTTTGATGAGTTTGGCAGCTAGTTTTATTCTATCTTGATCTCCTGCCAAGAGGCTCTACAAAATGCATTCACTGCCATCAGCTGAAGCATGTCAGATCCCTGTAATGGACTGGAAAAATTTTGTAGAAGTTCCTAGAAGAACTATGCTAACGCATGCACCTATATACCCAGGCACAGAATTTTTAAGGTACTACATTATGCATCAACAGAGGCAGTACTGCTCTTAAAGCTGTTCCTAAAAACTTTTGGCTGCTTGCACAAAACAACACCTGTTGCTACCCTTTCTATATGATACCATTCATACAAACATACTGGCAAAATGAGTATCTGCTGAACAGGAAAACAGTGGCTACAAGGAAGCAAAAGAGAGACAACTATAAGGACCCTCATTTTACCAAGGTACATACTTATATACTCCTATAGAACACAAAATATGGTTTCTACATGTCTTTTTCTACATGCCTCCATTGATTCAAATTTTTTAGAGCATTCAACTTGAAAGGCACAATAACTACAGATTTGCGGCTCCTCTTCTAAAAATGTTTTTAATATGGGTGGTCATTAGGACTATGTAAATAATGGAAGTTATATTTTTGCAGCTGAACTAGAAAATTTATTAGAAAGAAGAAAAAAACGTAGTATGTGTCTGGCCAGAAAGAATAGCCTGAGAGAACCTCTGTGATTTTGGTTTTCTGAGAGAAACACAGGCACTGGTAATGTGATACCATAGTGGCTACACAGCTACGTACTCCCAGCTCCGTTCAAACTGAGGCTGGCTATACTTCTACAGCATTAGGTACAATACTTCCCATCCTACCCACCACATGTCCATATACACTTTAGTCATCATATCCTGATATGGAAATATATTACAGATTTTATTACAAAGTACCTTATGCACACTTATAAGTGAGTTTGTTTCACTCTTCCTTGACTCACAGAGGGCTAGATCTTTACATAATAGTTTTTGGGTTTGATTTAATTGCAGTACATAAATAGCTGCAGAATGCTGTAATTAACGTATTGCTCAGTTCCTTCCCACAGGCAGTGTCCAGCTCTGAGGTCTGCTGTGAAGGAAAGCTCTTTCCTGGCTGACTGACAAGCACTCAACATGAAATTGGTTCATGAGAGTCGTAAATGCAGTAATCGTGCCCCAGAGTCACATACATTATGTTCACAGTACATACCTGTCATTATATGGCACTAAATGCATCAGAATGAACTGATTTCATTAACTTTCCTGGATCTAGATTGGAATGGATAAAATACTCTGAAGCCTTTATCATCAAAGAAATGTTCTTGAAAGCTAATATTTGCATTATGCCTTCACAGTAGCAATGCGTAATGCAAGACTTGGAAGCTCCTTGACTTTACCATTTATTTGCATCAGAACTAGATTAACACTTGTTCTAATCTAGTTCTAGCATAGCTGAAGAGAAAAACTGAATGTGAAGCTGACATTTTGCAGTAAAAGAAAAATGTTATTTAAGAAAGCAGGCAGGAGGAGGAGGTGAGAATGGGAGTGTTATAGTGTCATTGACACCAAAATTTTTACATAACTATCTTAAAGCTGAAGGAAATCCAACAATTTCTGCAAGTATGCTGAAAGGAAAGCATTCCAAATATAATTGTAGAAGAGTAGGAAGTCTCTTACACCCTTTATTATTTTGCCATTCTGGACACCTTAACAGTAAGGCAGAATTTAAAAGGTCAATAGAAATATAAGTATAGAATATTTCATTCAAATCTGAATTGATAATAAAGCTAAACTCTCCCTGGGTAACATCAATCAGTGATTCTGCTAAGGTTGTTTCAACTCCTACCATAAAATATCGTAATTTTCAAAACTTATGTGGATATTGGGCCGAGTATGGATTGCAACTTGTAAAATGGTTGAGCCTTTCAGGACTGTGGCTACCAATATCATCACAAGAAGAATAACACTTTTTGTTAATGCATCAGGACCTCTTCTGGTGCAGGGATATTGTAGTTGGCAACTGTATCGGGGGAATTCTCCAACCTTTGTCCCCAAGCTATGGGACAAAACATATTGCATTCAGATGGACGAAGCACTATTTTATGTCTATATACTAAGCCATTGTTACTTTTTTAGCATTAATGATTTTAAATAAAAAAAAAAATTAAAAGTTAAATAATAAGCCTCATGACATCTCAAATTTCAAAAGTAACACAAAAAATGGTACAAGCTTAAGGAGACCCTTAATGATACAGGTTTATTTATAGTGGTAATAACAGATCACAGGCACTTACTTTAGTACTGGAGCTGGACAAAAAGTCTTTTAATATCCATCTGGCAGAAGTGTCTGTGATTTCAAAAGTTACTCTGCTTTTCCCTTTATGATGTAACTAATAGCTTACAAAGTTTTTTTCAGCAGAAAAGAGAAATATACCAACAGCTTACACCCTGCTGCTTACAGAAAATCTTTGAAGTGACAGATGGCTGACTTGAAGTTTCTAGAAATTAAACCTGTTTCAAATGCACTGTCCAGTGCACTAGTGATAATACTGGTATACCTTTTCTTATCTAAGAAACTATCCTAAAGAGAGTTTTCTCAGAATCAAGTTTGTCTGCCATTATGTAACACATTTTGTTGAAAATTCCCAATGCATACTTCTCAAATAATATTAAACTTCCCTTTAACACAGGTTAATGTAATAAAAAGGTATCAGAAACCAGAGTTCTAATTCAAAAGGAAATTCCATTATTTCAGAAGCTGTTTCCATTATGATTTAGAAGAAAAAAAAAACTTTAAACATTTGCATTAGAATTGTATCAATATGTGTGAAAAAATCAATTTAGAGAGAGAGACACTGCAGTTCCATTCAATTTTATTTATTCTAGGAGACTCTACAATTGAAAATAAATTAAAACAATAAAGTAAAACTTAAATAATTTTCATTAAAATGGTAAATTTCAGCAATATTGAAACAAGTCAAACAATGCATTTTGAAGATTCAAATTATAATTTTAGTTATAATTAATATTTTTCTGTGAAATATTTGTATAAGGGAAAAAGTAATTTTATTAAAAAAAAAAAAGCTATGCCAATTTTTTTTGAGCAATTATGAAATTTTCATCACAATTTGAAAACATGTACGGCACCTTGCAAATTATATCAGAGCAATATCCCAGCTCAGAGAATTTTCAGTTAGTATTTAACATGAGATGCAATGAGGGGAAAATGCAAAGGAGATTTGCTAGATGTCTCTATATTGTAATTAGAGAACTACATTTTAAAAATTATCACCAGTGCTTTAAAATAGTCTTTTTATATTTGTCTATTTCATCCTTGCACTTTTCTCTACAAATATAGGTAAGATAATGATGAGCATTCTTGGGAGACAGTAATTGTTCTTTTTAATTTTATTTTAAGATGTTTAAATAAAACTATTTGCAACAGCTCTTATTATCCTGTAGGATGCATGGGCTTAATTTAATTTGAATTTAATGCTAGAGCTATTTTTTATTTCAAATAAGTAACACAAAGTGGAGACTGTTTAGTGTGTCCTCATGTCAATAGAGAAGCCTTTCATTATTCTGCTTTTCTCCTATTTAGTATAGTAAAACAATTTTTTTTTTAGCATATTTATTTATGTAGATAATGAGGGGAATAAAATCTTTATCCCCTTAATAAGCAGCTCAACTACTACTTAAATTTTGCTACTGTGCTTCAGAAATGCTGTTGTCTCTTTGCCTCATTGTCTGAATCTTACAGGTAAGTACATAAAACTTCTAAGAACTCCTTGAAGATCCCTGTAGAGAAACAAAGTTCTTTGTGCTAAAACTTTTGAAATGAACACTTAAAACATTTCAGGATGTTAGCCTTCTTTATCAATGCTCTAAGTATCAATTTGAATGGATTCATGTCTATTATTTGAATCATTACCAGTCTTAGTAGTACTGTATTTATGAGTTGCACTGCATTATAACCTCAGCCTAATGAAAAATGGCACTCGTTAACACAGATCTAAGAAAGAAAAATCAACATTTTCACATTATTCATTTTTTCTTTTGCCACTATTTTGCTAAGAAAAGAGGTAAGGTAACCTGCTGTCTCTCTTTCTCTCTCTTTTTTTTTTATTTTTATTTTACATTACATTACCTCACTGTGACAGCTGCTGGTTTCACATAACCATTAAAATCTGTGTATTTATTCTTTGTTTTTTCCAATTTTGCTATAACTAAATTTCATTAACACATTACGAAATGTGAACGTTTTCCTTCCATCTGCTATATGACTTTTAAAAGCCATTTACTTTGATTTAGCAAATCTGGAAACAGCTGGCAAAAATGTATTTTTATTAAGTTACTCAGATTCATATTTATAAGATATGTGACTTTTGTAGTCTTTCTTAAGGTCTGTAATTGGTTTCTATTTCTCAACTGTACAATTTCTTTCTAAATGCTAATTAACCAGGTGGTCAGATGTTTAGTTATCATTCTGCCCATTAACCAGTTTAATGCGTCTCAGTTTAAATGTCTAGAGCTGATGATTCAGATGATGTGCTTAAAAACTATAGGAATGGTTACTTAGTTTTCAGCCATTACCTTCTTTTTCTTTTAATTCTGAAGTTGATTGTGATGATTAAGTGACCTAAAAAGGAATGTGAAAAATAGGTTCCCTATATGTGCCCTATACAGGCATTGCGTGCCTGTATACAAAAATGTTGATATTTTGCAGGCTCTGATCTATCATTGAGGTAAAAGACTGGAGAATAAAGACTGATTTATGCCCCTCTCATTAGGTCTTTCTGCTTAGTTTTGGATGCGAGACCCTATATACGCTACCCTCATTCACCCTTAACTTGCTCCAATTCTACAACAGGAGGCATTCTGCAGCCAGCAAAAACCACCAGTTCATTTCTACAGTGTCAAGTCCAGGATTCTGATCTTTCAGAGCTGCAGAAGACAAGTCCGTGTGTTTGAATCTATTAACACAGAAAAATGATGCTTTTGAGATATTTTCTTTGATCTCCTACATCTGCTTAGGACTGTACCCTGCCAGTAGACTTTAACTCTTAAAGAGGGGCTAACCCAGCCCGGGCAAAATGTGATGGTGTGAAAGCAGACTGCCAAGAGAATAATTCTTTAAAAATCAGACCCAAAAACTTTCATATCACTTGCCCACCAAGCTGCGTACAACTGTAGTAAAACAGAATCACTGGGATGCTTTGTATCAAGCCATAACCAATGGGGCTTTTCAGCTTCATGAAGGTATTTCAAGTTGTCAGTTTGAGAATGTGTAATAAGGAGTAGATGTCCACAGAGCAGTGTCAGGATCTGAGATACCAAAGGTAAGGCTTGAGTCACCATCACTAGATAAATTTAATCCATACTTTGTTTAGATCATTCAAATTTGTAAGTAAAAGCTCTATGTTTTATTTTTATTTTTCCATGACCTGACCAATAAAATACATTTCTGTCACCTTCTTAACAAGTCAAAAGTGATCAGAGTTTCAAGAGGCAGTTGAGTTCCAGGAAAAAAAAAAAAAATACTATAAGCATTATCATTGGAACAAGCATACATAAATCAGAAAGTTGTCATAATATTGTGGCAGTGGTGTATGCATCATCTTCATGCTCAATCTATTCCCATAGATTCTTTCATTACCTCCAGTAGATGCCATTGGCACAAGCGGAGTCAAAGGCTTCCAATGTATTTGGGAATCCAGACAGTACAGATAAATCTTCACTGACTTTCTGCTGATGAGGTTAGCTTCTTTGAAATGAGGAAAATATCTGTGTTCCAAAACAGCCTCTGAAAAATGTCACTAGACAATTTGGCGCAGAAGGTTGACTAATTTGAGTGATGTTTCCGAAAAAAAAGATTGAAATACTGAGTAATATCAGGCTCATGTGACATTTTGCAATGTTTTTAAATAGTATACTGATAAACAAGTACAACTTTAGCCATTGGAAAAGTTCCACATAGACACTGAAATCTCCCTTTGCTCCACTGAACTTGCATCCACAGATTCTAATGGAATTTTCAGATAGTAAGAATAAATTCTGTTGAGACAGTATTAGGGCTTTATGCAACCTAGACAGTGATGCTCTACCATATCTGTGTTCAAGTTATGCACACATGATGTGCATGTGCCACCAGAATAAGGCCTTAAGTCATTAAACAATAAGATTCAACCAGTTAACACAAATTACTAAACATTCATGGACATATCTGTCAACTCATATCCTCATCTTTTTATGTAAGTTCTGAGACACTGAAATACAGTGGTTAAATTTTCATTCATGCAAAGCTGTATGGTATAGATTTTTAATAGGCTAAGTTATGAATACTACAGTTTTTATTGATACAATGAGCTAGAATACATTTGTAACCAAAAGCTTCATGTAACAT
The DNA here is from genome assembly GCA_009806455.1 of Tetrax tetrax. Classification (NCBI taxonomy): domain Eukaryota; kingdom Metazoa; phylum Chordata; class Aves; order Otidiformes; family Otididae; genus Tetrax; species Tetrax tetrax. The sequence continues at coordinate 223,251 of WHYT01015897.1, forward strand.
CTTGGCTATATTTGCTTATGTCAGTTATTTGTTGACTAAGTATTGACTAATTCTTGAAAAAAGATTATGTGCATTTCCCTGTGCTGTCATCAGTAAAGGTAGCTTACCCCTGAGGGGTGCAAGAGAAGCCACAGTGGCAGAGAATGTAAAACTAGCTTGGCCAGTAGCAGTTTAAAAGCATAGTTTTAACTCTGCATGTTTTGATACATGCAGACTAGATAACATGGAATGTCTCTGTTAATAACAAAGCAGCACAGGAAAGAGATGACTATGTGATAGGATATATTTAGAATACTTTAGTGGTTATACTTAATTACACTAATCATTTCACACTATCAGCTCTCAGGTTTATGCTGGCTTTATGTACATGACAGAAGCCCAGCTGAGGATAGCAGAAGAGCATATGAAACAAACCTCCTCATATTTATTAAAACAGAAAATCTTTCCTGTTCAGGTTTCCAAATATAGGCACTGAGGAGAGCAGAGAGAGGGAAATAATCAGAGGCTGTCACACAACTCACAGCTTCTCATTCAGGCTCCACTCCCCTCCCCACGCTTTTCTCACTCCCCTGAAAAAGCAGAAGTAGCAGGCAGAAGTGTAATCAGATACTGCTCATATTCACCCAGCGCAGACCAGCAATGGTACTTCCTTTCTACCTCCTGCTCCAGCATAAGGGGAGGAGTACTGCTGAGGACAAAAGTGCCTCACCAATGTGCCCGAGTACATCCCAGTAAGTGAACCAAACATGGGATTATCTGAATAAGTAGTTTTTAAAGAATATCACACCTTCCTTCCTTCCCCCCCCCTGCCCCTTTAACAACACAAAAGTCATTCATACTCATTGCAAGGATTCAAACCATGATCCTGAGCATCCTACCCTCTCTTAGCATCTCGAACATGTATCTCTGGGCAAGCAATATCAGACATACTACTTAGAGCTAAGTCTGCTACTCAGAAACTGAGTGTACATCAGCATCCCTCACTCCTGCATATGAGATGGGATTCAAGAAGCCTGATAATTTGGGGTCAGAAGCCTAAGCTTATGTTGCTGCCACAAATCTTAGCCAAAATCTTTTATTATTTTACAGGCATAGCAACACTCCTCTCTTCCTGCATGCTTTTATTAAGCTCCCTAATTTGTTCCAAGTTCTTCTCCTTGGCTCCCCTTTCACACCATTCAGTTGAAAGCTGGAGCCAAGGATGGACCAAGGTGACTGGGTAAGGCAAAAGCAGAGAAAACAATACTGAGTTTGTGATTGTTCTGGTATCACTGCTATCTCATACTAGATACTCAACCAAGTGTCTTACTTTTTGACAGGCTTCTCTCAGACACAAATACAAAGCAGCAGAAGGCATCAGAAATTAAAGAACAAGATTGATGTGATGATGTGATGCAGTAACATTTATACAGATTTTGTAGATCAAAGAAAAACTTTAGTGGAAAGTAACTGGCACCATCATTCATTACTGTTGTCACAAGTTGAAGCCCACACAAAAGCCCTGCTCAGATAAGTGAAACCTAAACTACATCTGTCCAGTTCTAAATTAATCTAAATTAATGCACTGGAAAACAAGGAAACAAACAAATTAACTTTCCTATATAAGAGCTGTCAGCTTCAAAGTCTTATAACAGGGTAGGGAAAAGAGACCAAAGGGTGACAAAAATTCCAGGCACAACCCTAGATATGGAGAAAGTCAAATAAATATGGGCAGTCTCCCAATTTCCTTAGATACGGAGAAAGGCAATGATACTGGTGAGTTATGCCAACAATGAAATATAGAAAGCAATAAATAGTGGAAACAGGAGCCCCTCAGGTGTGCAGGAGGAACTCATTCCCTTTGCAAACCTCCAGCAACAAGTCGAGGTTGAGCCTGTGATGGAAGCACATAGACTATCAGCCAAAATTTGGGCGCACAGAGCAGCTGGAGTGAGTGTCCAGTTCCTGTGGATCCCTGGGCTGGAGCACTGAGCTGTGAGAGGTGGGACTGGGAGGTCTGCAGGTGTTGCAGAACAGAACTCACTCTCACCCACTAGTCCCATCTTACCTAAGTCTTATGCATTACATCATTGAGTGGTGCAGTGCTGCTTGTTCACCTGTTCACTCTATTTTCCCCAATTGAAAGATAGCTTTGTCATCCTTAATTTTCGCTTTTTTTTTACTTCTTGTGACCAGAAATGTCAGTTTCTGTGGTGGAAGGTTTCTTATGGGCTGCACAATGCCTTTTACCTACAGATTTTACAACAGTGCACAGAGGACTTCTAGAACATGGACAGCTTGAGGGAAGGGAAAAAGGTGAAATGGCAAAATATTTCTGGCAAAACATTCACAGGAGTTACAGGGAATGAAAAAAAAAAAGGAGAAAATTTCAGCAGAATGTAGTTGTCTCACAGGGAAGATTATGGCAATATTAAATATAATCACATTTTCAGGATTTCTGGAAACAGACAATAGACAATTTCTACAAATTTTTCCTACAGATTTGTCAGCATCTTTGAATCAAAATATTTCTAAGTATTATCATTTAGAATTACTCAACATCTTTTACCTTTACCAAATCATACTAGGAGCTCAAATCAAAATCATGCTGAGAGCTGTCTACCACCAGTTGTAACAAATACTTTGCAAGTGCTAGAAGCAAACCTAAGCAAGCATAGAAAATTATCTCATCCCTAAATATTACTCTCCCCTTAAAAAAACAAAAAAAAAGACAAAAAATAACTTTTCCCCCAACCTCAAAGGAATTAAATTTGTCATTTTAAAAATCCTGAAAAATTGCAATTCATGAAAGTCAGGAAATACACCTATAATATGAAGCTTTTGTCACAATTCAGTCTCACTGGGCACATACAGTCATTCTGTCTTTGAAGGAAACTACTGGCTCTAACACATGCCTACTCTGCCAGAACAAAACAAAACCAGAAACTAACAAACACCCGAACACCACATTTAGGCAGTTATCAATACAATTGTCTTTCTTTGTGGCATTACACTCCATCCCAGGACAGAAGAAAGCATATATCAGTGTGTTTAAATGCAGTCATTACTTTAGTGGTGGATCAAGCAAAGTCACAAACCTACTTATTAGATTGAGATGTGGTATAGGAATGTTCATTTGTGTTTCTTCTTCTGGTTTACTGAGAACAACTGGCATATTTGTCCCTGGGAAAGGGGCACACTGACTTTCTCACTCACCACCCAATGCTAACTACACAGCGATACATAACTCAAAGGACGTTTCTGGCATCCCTGAAGGTATGCATGCATCTCTTCCTTTGATCAGACAGTCATCAGACAGAATAGCTCATCCCATTCTCCAATCTGAAATGTGATTATCCTGTCAGGCTTGTGAAGCACCTCCAGTTAATCCCTCAGTGCTTCTGAGTACAAACTCATGCAGTGAATGCATTTATCAATATGTCATTTTTGGAGCTTTGAGTTTCTAAAATAAAACCTAGACTTAGGTACTAGATGCAGGGCTTGGCCTCATTGTCATGGAAAAAGGTAGAAGATTCTCAGGCCTGAAAATTGAATTGTGAAAAAAAACGAAAACAAAAACAAAAAACAAAAACAAAAACAAAACCCCACACTAAATATTTTTTTAAAAAATAAACTACATTGTTTTAAAGTCTGTTCTACAATCTTTGTGTACAGTGTGAATGTTAGTCTCTCACAGCAGAGAGTTAGCTTTACAGAGGAATGAGAGAAAACGGTCAGTCTCTGAGGTAGCAGAGAATATTTATGTTAATTTTCCCTCTGAATACCAGGAACTCCAGGAGCCAGAAGGCAGAAGCTTTCTATAAAACTATCCAAGAGAACAAATGTAGGGCCTTGGAGCATAATTAAGCAAATAACTACTTCTGCTTGACATTCCTCACCAAACAACATGTGATGTCCTATGAATTCAAAACATGCAATTAAACAAAACACATCCCCCCTTCTCTAGTTGCACAAATGAAGTAATCCAAAGACCATCACTTTGAATTGCTGTCTGTATTAGCTAGCATAGCCATCAAATATTCAGCTGGGAGCCTGTCTAAGCACAAATGCTTTAAGCTGTTCTCCAAAAGTTAACAAACATAAGAAAAAAAAAAGACCTCTGTAACTACTATATATATGAATACAAATAATTCCCCGGTAGTTAATTAGAGAAGATTATACATCAAACGACCTTCTACTCCATATTTTTATGCTTCCAACTAAAAATAAAGGACAAACACAACATTAAGTTGAGTATTTGCTGTGTTGTAGAGATGTAATATGCATTGTTTGTGGAAGATGCATAAAATGGGACCAAATTGAATGCCTTCACCTTAAATTGTTAAGTTAAAATCTAATGAGATGGATGTTTACAAATTGATATTTATCCTGCTCTATTTAAAACATACTTTGAGTATAAAGGCTGCATCTCATCAAATATTCAGCATCACTCTTGAATTATTTTCCTTATTATTCCTCTTCAAGATTACACAATATTACATGAACTGAAGATACATATTAGTTCCATTGCTGATACAGAAAATAGTGAGAATTTTAAAATATCATTGGTATATTTGTTTTGCATGACAAAAAATTAATAAATGAATATCATACAGCATAAGATGATTTCTACCTCTTCCACCTGCAGACTGATTCACTGACTATGCAGTATAATAGTAAGAAGAAGAGCAATCTAGGTGAAACACACATTCATACAGCCCTTCTTCACAGTCCCTGATCTCCTAATGGGAAGATTTAGGGCACCAGGTAGATGTCTAAGATCCTAGACCTCAGGATCAGGAAGGATGGGTAATGCTTCTTGACAGAGCATTTATGAAAATGTACTATTTCAAGTTTAGGTATTTTATAAATGCCCTCTATTTTGAGTCCTCTACTTCTAAAGAAGGGATTTCTATTCTTTATATTGTGATCTGTAATGTACTAAGGCTTTTACCTCCCAACTACGCACCAAAAACTATCTATCTCATATATTGTCATAACTTCATTTGCCAAAAATGCATGTATCCTTCTTAAATCAATATTTTTAAGACAGCACTAAGTATGAAAACATTCAAAGACACAATTTCAAATGTATTTGACTAATGTATCTTTATAAAAATGTAAATTTCATTAAAAATACATAAGTACTAATTTATACAGTAGTCATGTTCCAAAAGGTTCCTTGATGTAGAAAACTGGAAGACTAGTTATTCAGGGGTGAGAGAAGGAGAGCACCCTGGGAAGCACATCTTTTGTGAGTTTCTAAGTAAAAACTAAGCCAAACTTTCTTAACACTGTGTTCAGGGAGTTTCATAGATGTAACAGATACATTCACTGAAAGAAGATAATTCAGTCCATACTGTGCATTCACTGAAGCAAGTTTGTAAATCGAAATTGGAGTTTTAGAACAGAAAAGGCACATTTGGTAGGCTCAAGCTGAAGGGAGAACATTCTGGTGATTAAAATGACTCTATGTCATTTTTTCTTTCCTTGCTTCTCCATAATGCACTTAATGCGTACATAAAAACAGACAATATTTTAGACAAAACTGGATAAACTTAGCTTTTTTTTCGTAAACTGGCAAATGCATGTGTTAGCAGTGGATGTAAATGAGAGCATTGACTATTTTATTTCCTGACAATTTTTAGATTTCCTGAAGCATTTTGCAAGAAAGGACATGTTTTCCATACACAACTTTAATAAACAACTTACTCACAAATATGTCATTTTATTTTCGCTTTTCTTCCTTGGCTCAGTGGCATAAAATAGCACTGCAATAGCTTGGAATATCCTCTTAAAATTAACTATGGTATTCACTTCCTCGGAATGCTACAAAGCAAAAGACGTATAACTTACCAAATTATGTGTAACGTTAATTAAGATGATCAAGCAGAAGAATTTATGCTAGCCTTCTAAAATTATACTTAGCCACTAAAATAATACGCGGGTAAAATATATTTTTCCTCTCACTTCAGAGTGACAGACAACTATATGCTTGGTATTGGTCAATGAATTGTTAGGACATTTTTGCAAGGCAGATTAACATTTTAATGCTCTGTCAATCACCATATGCTCTTTACAGTAGTGTGTACAAAGCCCTAAGCTGATCAAGATCCTACCTCAGGAACTGCACAAACAAACATTAAGATAAAATTCTGTAGTATAAAAAGGTAAACAAAGAGGAGGAACAGCAATACTAAGTGATCTCCGGAAAAACAGCAGAGCAGGTTGCTGGCAGAGATACAGATGTAACTCCCTGAATTCCAGTTTACAGTCAGACTTGCTGGGATCATGTTAGCTTGTACATAACAAAAGCATTGCAACTATACAGCACCTCACTGAAAAATCTTTATCAAGCATCAACCTCACTATCCTTTTGTACAGCTTCCAATGGCACCGCACCTCTGTACTTACCAGCTGATGGCAGTGCATCCGACAGTTTTCTGCATTTGTGACCTTCCTGCAGGCAGCTTCAACATACCAACCAAAATGTAAAATGTGTGATACTTCAGTACAATTGGTTTGTTGGACTTTCCATAGGCCATCAAAAGTTTGAGTGATTCTTTTCTGTGAAATGATGTCAGTTCTTCTTAAGACTGAGATTAAATTGATTAAATTTCCAAACTAGTATTTCTACTTTCTGCCTTACAGGAGGTAGAATCTGTATTTTCTAACCTAGGAGATATGCACACCGAAGAATAAAATGCTCCTTCTTATCAAGAGCAAGATAAGAAAGATTATGTTAAATACACACCTATGGTAAATTGCTGGCCTTAGCCTACATTATTGCATTTGCAATAATCAGTGCTGCTGCATCTAAAGAACATTCCCAGTAAAACACAGAAACTGACCACAAGCATCATTTTTTAACTTACTGCAGATTCAAAGTCAAGTGAATTTGCTTAAATCATCTGGTTTTGGTGGCATTTGCAATAGGAGCTAGCTGGTTATCATGTCTCACTTGAGATTAATCACCTACGTCGACATTTTAAGTTAAATGCTGCTCACAACACAATGTATTTCAAACTATCTCATGACCAAAGCAAAGCAACGTAGTGAGACCTCCTCATCAGTTATTATTCCATCATATAATAATTTAAAAATACTTCACATTTGGTAAGCTAGTTAGCATATAATAATATTCAAATGAGAAACAAGTAATACAACCACTCAAAATCAAATGTCTGTAATAAACTACTCAGATGATGGTATTTGTTCACCATATTCTTGCTACTTCAGTTGACAGAGAATTTAATTAAAATATTTTTTCCTTATAGAAAAAAAGAAATGAAAGTGTCATTTAAGTTGTTTCAGTGGATAGTTTGGCCATATCTACTTCAATCTAATGAGCAATAAAAAAGAATCTTTGTTTATATTTGAAATCTTTATTCAATTACATATCCAAATACAATCCAGATGTCTCTGCACAATACTTTGTGCATATGTTGAATAGCTTGTTTGTTCCTTTTGTTTACTTACTAAATAATGAGAAATGCTGCTGTCCTTTACTTAAGTTTTTCTTTTGGCAATGAGGACTGAATATTCTAACCAACATCTGATATACAGTCTACTAACTTCTGTGGTATTTCTTGGAGAGGATCCATTTTTCCTGCCTGGCATTATTGTCAGGAGATTTACCTTAGACTCTGTTTTTTTGTAGTTTTATCTGCAACAGATAATACATTGTGTTCTAAATCTATTCTGGAAAAAAAAAAAAATAGCATTGGCACAGTCAGTAAAATCAGTGAAATTTAATGGATTGTTCTATGATTTCATTATTTTTCTATGGTGTACCACTCAATTACTGGCTTTAATCAAATACCCAAGGTAATTATAATACGCATTTGAAATTACTCTGAAAACAAAGATTAGCGTTTAGATGAATAATTTACATCAAATATTACACATACACACAAATATGCTTTGCCAGTAGCTCTGTTAGCTTTCCTCTTTGTAATTTTTTTACCTCTACAAAGCCAGTGTAAATTGTTACTGCATAAGAGTATATTGCAGAATATGTGATGAAGGAAAAAATGCATCCAATTTCTGCTGGTTTTAATTGATATTTTAATAGTATTGGGAAAAAAAGCAGTAAAAATTCACTTCCTTGAACTGATGTGAGTGGTCATATAATTTTGCGTCAATGAAAGTTCATATTAAATTTGGCTTAAACTGTTAGATGCATTGACTTGTTTAATCTAAGAACTCGAAAACATTTAAAATTATCATAGATGTGCTACCTTACAGGAAAAGATGTTAACTTTTTCTCTACTTAAGTATTCACAAAACATAGCACAGTAAGACCTCAATTTAATGTACTTTCTCAGCAAAGAAGGTTGATACAAAAGACACATTTTTGTTCATGTTAAAAAAATCCCTCTATTGAAAAGTTACCCCTTTCAACAAAAAGGACATTACATTCCAGAACATTCAACATGGCACAGAAAATTCACATTGTGACTCCAATGACAACTTGGCTAAAGTGTTGAAAATAAAAGGTTCCAAGAAATTAAAAGAAAAAAAAAGCAAAAAAAAAAAAAAAGCTGCACATGTTCTATGCTTACTTTTGATCATTTATCTCAGAGGTTTCCATCTGGACTGAGCTGACTTTAGATTAGGGCTTGCACTACACCTTACGTCACTTGCTGCTGATGGTAGAGAAACATTGGTACAGCACTGGGGAAAAACAGGACATGGCGTATGGAACAGAAGAAACTCAGTATAGCAGAGGATGTAGGAATCGGAGTCTAAGTCTGGTAAGAAAAGAGGAAAAAAGCAGTTTAAACAGTTCCCCAACTCCAAAATGTGTTTTAAACTATCTTAAAAGTCAAACAAATGAAAGGATTTAGATATTTGTACACTTGAATCCAATCTCTCTAGCCTTTGGTTTTTAAGAGTCTTAGTAGTCCATAAAATGCTGCTGTAATACAAAGTAGCCCTGACCTGATTATCAAGCATGAACTGTTCTGCACAGCCTTCAAGTAAAAGAGAAGTTTTTTAGCCAAATTATTTTTTCAACTATTAAGTACTTCCATCTTTTCCTTATGTTTTAAAACAAGTTTTACCTCTAAAAATTCTGTCACATTACAAGATGTTACTTCAAAGAGTCATCAAAGTCTTTCAGCTTGGAATTTTGAAACGTGAATATTTTTACAGCTTTCCCCTTCTTATGTATTTTTTTTTTTTTTACTGTTACTACTGCAAAATTCAAGTTGCCTATTAATCATCACAAATACATTTTTTGGACAACTGCACTGATTGCTGGAAAAATCTCTCCATCTCGGCAGGTTGCTGAATGTACAAACTGTCGTATTTTTGTGTGGATGTTTCTGCTCCTTTTCTTCCTTCAGAAAAGCTTCCATTTCAACTTGGCAGAGATACAAAGCTGCACTTCTGAAGTAGCCATTGGGCATCTGATTGCTACTTGCTGCATCTCTTCCTTACTGTCTTATGACCACCCCTGTTATCCTTTCCTATTACGGAATGCATGATGCAGGGTTATAGTTGTACCGTTTAAATGGAAATAGATCATCATGGCAGACAACTACTGAAGGAGACATACTGTAACTTAAGTACCTATGGTTTAGAACAATCAGGAAACATTTAGCTTGGTGAAGGGAGCCTCAAGCTCTCACAAACTCAAGCTCTAGAATAATGGGAACAACTCCAAAAAACCTGAGCAACCTGATCTAGTTGGAGATGTCCCTGCTCCTTGAAGGGAGGTCAGACTAGATGGCCTTTAAAGGTCTCTTCCAACTCAAACTATTCTATGATTCTAAAAAAGTCCATGTATTCTTCCCTACTTTTTTTTTTTGTGGTAAACTGTTTCAATAATAATATACACCAAGATATCACAAGCTTTTCCATTCCATTTCTAAAAGCAATAGCATCTCAAACTTCCAAAGTCCTTTTCTCAGCCTTAACACTAACCTTAGCAATGTCAAAGTAGAACAAATTCCCAACTGCCTAGAATCTGTGACAGAGGTGCCAATCTGTTGATGTAAGCATATGAGGTCAGCATTAATACTTTGTGTTGAATCTGTATCTGAAAAAAATCCATTTCAGCACTCTTCTCTGCTAAGTTATGGCTGCAAGCAAAAGATGATTTGAAAATAAAAATCTCAGTAAGAACCGATGATGGTCAAGACCTAAGAGAGCCAAAAAAGAGATTCTCAATTCAATCTCTTACATGAAGATAAATTTAAAAATTCTCATTTGACAGAATTAAAGAAAAAAAGCCTTAAGCTATAACTGTGTTCATTGTATTACAGGTAGTTTTACATCTAAAAATAAAGGAGGATTTTCCTAAAAGACTTCTAGAAGAGAAACAATAAAACATATTAATCTGGACTCAGGCTGACAAATTTAATTCCTAGATGAATATAGTGAAATGGACAGGAAATTCTAGGTTAAATTTCTAGTACAAAAAGGTACAAATCACTTCCTACTTTCCAAACGCTATTCCATTCTTCATGTCTATGTACAAGTATAGATTAAATGATTACGTACTAATATTATCTCTGACTATTCTTTACATGATTTTGTCATGCATTACTGATATGTCAGAAATCTACACAGTATCTCCTCTTTCAGAATTTATATAGAACCTTGTATCCGCCAAAAGAAAACAAAATCTGCTTATCCTCCTTTACTGCTATATAATCAGGTCATAGTGCCATGACTGCTGCTGCTAGATCTTCAGTCCAAAATTAATATTGACGGTTTGCCAGTATTTGTGCAATTTGTGTTGGAAAAAAACCTCAAGGTGAAATGAGGAGCTTATATGATGCTGTTCTGGTGCTGGAAGAAGACTGACAGTACCAGAATAAGCCTGTTAGTGAAAAGGTAATCCATTAATATTTCCAAACATACATAAACCAAATGGATTATTTCATATGGAATCAGCACTCAGAGCATACGGCCTCAGATTATTTTAACTCAGAACTCTGAGCCTTAGAGGTAGATTTAATGTAGTGTTGAATAATAGTTTCAGATACCTAACCTCTGCAGATAGCAGCTAAGAAGTCATGTTGTTTCTCTCATAAATGTTCTCTGTTCTCAAATCCTCTACTGTATTCAGTGGACAACAAAATCAGTAACAGAAAAAAAAAAAAGAAATAAGCACTAAAATATCCTAATTTCAAAGGTGGCTAAACTGAAGCTGTGCAAGTAAAGAGAGGCAGATGAAAAATCAATCTCACAGCCTAGGAAAATGAAATAGTGTTGATGAAGAAACTGCTTAAAACCTTGTCTTTGTGCAGCTACCAGCTTCCATTTTTCCTCTTTCAACAGGCCATTCAGCAGATGGTGTATAGTAACTGCAAAGTTCACAGGATAATTCACGTTGGAAGGAACCTCAGGAGGCCTCTAGACCAAACTCCTACTCAAAGCACTTCATCTGTGAGATCAGACCAGATTAATTTCTCAGGGCTTTAACAAGTCTGGTCTCCAGTGTGATAAGGAATGGAGATTGTACAACCTTTTCATACAGCCTTCTTCATTGCTGACTGTTCTCAGGGAGAAAAAAACTTTTCCTTATATCCAGCTGGAACATCCCTCTCCAGGTCAGAGAATCACTGAGATTGGAAGACACTTGTCTTTTTCCACCTATCCAGACTTTAACATCCTAACTGGATACAAGGATACTTGCTAAATCTGTGCTGATTGTCCCAATAAAAGTGAAGATGGCCTGTAGTTCCCCAAGTTGTTCTTTTTTCTTTTGCCTTTTTTTTTTTTTTTATTTTTTTTTTTTCCTCTGGG
>WHYT01015898.1:3697-54876 GCA_009806455.1 Tetrax tetrax
CGCGGCCCGCCGCTCCTCCTCGGCCCCCTCGGTGCTTCCCGCTCCTGCCTCAGCCATGGCGGGCGGCCCCTGTCCCCGCTCCACACCGCCTCCGGCACCGGCGGCATGCAGGAGGTGAACTGAGGTGAAGAGAAACAACCCGTCCGTCCGGCCAGCCGGCCGGCCCGGGGGAGGGCTCACCGGCGCCCCGCCAGCCTCCCCTCTCCCTGGCGCCGCCTCAGCCGCGCCGCCGCCGCCATCCCCCCACCCCCGGCCCGGCCCGGCCCGGCCCGGCCCTGCGCGGCCGGCGGGACATTTCTCGCGAGATTTCGCTCGTCGAGGGTGGCGGTGAGCGCAGTGCCGCCCCTGGGGCTGGCGGCCTCCCCTCGTCCGCAGGCGGAGGAGAGCTGGAAGTGAAAAGCGGGTGAAGGCTGGTGCCAGTCGCACAGCCTCCAGCTACAGCCCTGAGACCCGCCGGGGTAGTCCTGGCCGTGGGACGGGCCACCCCACCCGTGTTGATTATGTGGTGGGGGTGCCCCGCGCGGCTTTTCACAGCTCCCCTCTGGTATTCTGGAGAGCCAGCGTAGCCGTGGGCTGCTGGACCTTGGCAGTATGGGGGAAGGTCCCCAAATGGCTTTGCCTTGGCCTCCGTAGCCGTGAACGTTTTTAGGGTGCTGTACAGAGGGCAGCTTGGCTGGGGAAGGATTGGGATCTTGGAGTAATTTTGGTTGGGAGAGGCCTCTTGGTGTCACCTGATCCAGTGTACGGTCAGAACAGGGCAGAGAACAGTAGTGCAAAAAGTAGCGTAAAAATGGAGTTAACTTTTACCAGTATATTAAATTGTTTTAGTAGCCCTGGATTACACTAGGCGCCGAGGCGGTAGCTGTGTTCTTTGCTCATACGAGGAGTGCACTTTTGGAGTGAACGTACCCATCGTCCTCGCTGTGCTTTGGTTCACGCCCCGGAGTAGCCTGGGTGTGTGCGAAGAATGTTCCTTTTGGATGGAGACCTCAGGATGCACTTCTAAGAGCATAACGTGCTCCAGCTGGTAATGGGCATTCATGCCACGAGACCCCAGCAGAGCTAGTCTGAAATGAAACCTCTACAACATGTCCGGCGTGGGTGCAGGACCTCAGCAACGCCTGTTCCCCTTGACAGAACTGCTCTTGCTGCGCTGCCCTGTCTGTTGATGTGGATGTAGCCTGACGTTGGCGACACGTAGCCTGAAGGGCTGGATCCAGACGGCCAGTGCCTTGAGCGAAGGAAGCTACTCCTGCAGGTGTACTGCTCAGGGGGCTTTGAGAGCTTCTGTCTGTTAGGAGTAACGCGGGTTCCTTTGGAACTAAGAAAAGTAAGTGTAATACTTCGCAAAGTATATTACATTCTTTCGTTACCTGTTCTAGTGGTTAATACCTAAGTCATTAAAATCTATGTCTTTGCACTGCAGACAAGTGATTGGTTTTTTGGGTCTGGAGGCATAATAAAATTACTCTTAAGAGTAAAAAGCTAAAAGTAAAAAAGGAAGTCTGACTAAATACTCAAAAAAAATCCACATGGTTTTAATAAAAGCAAGAATGTTATTTACATAAGTATTTTCATCATTGAGTACATTATGCTGAGGGGAATTATATGTGTGTGAATGCCAGTTATCTGCTCAGGTCCAAGGAAGCTGCAAGCATGCAAAGGGTTAAGACAAACCTATGGCTTGTAAAATTGCTGTTGCAGAAATAAATTGCTTGAAAGATAGTTTTCTGAAAGGCTGTTTTCTTCAAGGGGATAGTTACATGCAGCCAAACAACAAGTTCTGGAGCTGCAGAAACAGTGCAGAGGGACTCTAGTAATGTTCATAAGCACCTCACCACTGGTGGTAAGACTACAGGTGATTACGGTTATTTATAAAATTGCAAGAGACTGTTTACAGTTGACTCTCTTAAAAAAAAAAAAAAATTTTTTTTTTTCCTCCTCAACATTAAGGAAATCTTGAAGTCCTAAAGATTCTTATCGTAGCTTGATATACCTTGACAAAAACCTAATATGTATAAAACAGCCGTTTCTATGTCTGTTTTCTCTGTGTAGGAAAGTTAATCAGAAGTATCATCAAATCTGTGCTTCTCTGCTTCCACCATCCCATCTAAGACCACAGTTCAGTATTGTCTTTATTTTCATTATGTTTAAACAGGTATGTCTTCCAAAACACTTTAAAAAACTTGAGAAAGTAAACCCTCACAAAATGACATGGGCAAAATCCGTTTCAACACCTATGAATTTAATGTAATGTGGTGGAAGATTAGTAACGTCCCTAGTCAGTGATAGAGCTGGGAAAGAAACCAAAACCAAAGATATGTTTCATTCATAGCTTTCTGAGATTTAGGCAGAATTTAGCTGGCAAAACTCCAAACTGCAATCTTGAGAATGATTACTCAAATGCAGTCCTGAACTCCATTTGTGCCATCTTTGATACTTTGAAGCTCTCAACACATTTCATCTTTGACTTGGAACCCCGCCTTGTCTGTGTGGGAGTGGGCAGCTCAGCATCTTGCCCAAGGGTTAGACCAGGTGCGTGGAAGGGCAGAGTGGGTGAACGGCTCTAACAGAATATGCTCACCTGGCCAGGGAATCGTGGGTACCAGCTGGAAATGCTTTTGCACAAATGTCACTACTGTGACATTCTTGATGCACACTTTTTCATAAGGTACTTTTTCTCCTCATTTCATCTCAGAATTTCATATGCTACATAATCCCACAGTTGCTATTGCAGCGATATATAAATTCCACCGTGCTGGGTTCAGTTGGTCTTACGTAATTTGTATTGGAGAAAAGCAATTACAAACTACTTCTGCCCTAAATGAATGTCATGGTTTAAGCCCAGCACAATGAAATAAAAAGCAGAAGGAAGAGCTAAAAAATAGGAGTTAGAAAGTGTTGCAATCTTTGAGAAAATAATTGTCATTAATGCACATTTGTTTTATCCATACACTACAACTGATATTGGAAAAAAAAATCCAAAAATTTATTCATAGGAAGCTTAAATGCCATGTTTGGCCCTGCTAAAATACTTTTTTTTTTTGCCCCAGTTTTGAAGCTAGGAGCTCCCTCCTCCAGATTTGCCCTATCAGTGGACACCCAAATGTTAAGGAGATTTCAGAAGTGTGAGTCAGCGACATTGACTGAAAACATTGCAGAGACTCAGTAACCACAGAAAGCTGAAGATGGCCGTTGTTATGAAGCTCAGTGAGTTAAAGATTTAAATAGTTCCAGAAAACTGTTTTAACAAGCTTCATAGGTTAACAGCTATTAAATACAAACTCTCTCCATATGGGAACATCAATGAGGACATTCAAAATGCAATAGTTTGGGTTTTTTTAAACTGACTCACTAGAAACAGAGCTAATATACCTTATTCACATTTTATTGATTATTTTTCAATAATAGAAGCACTTGTAATTCAATGAATGCAGAAATTTTTGGCACTTCGTGATATGTCTAGGCCAGAAAATGAGATCAATCCCTCAGCAGTATTTCTGCCTGCCATGTTTTCTTCTGTGTATTTCTCATTCATGTTCAATGTCACATCTCCTGCCACTCAGAGAGCTCTTATAAGCATAGTGCCCTGCCAATTCATTAACACAGATTTTAAACATTATTTATTATACTTGTTTCTTATTCAAAGGGGATGATTGGTCTCTTCACTGAATATTTCATACATTTCATGTATGGTGGTAACTGGTGTTAGCCTTCAGTCTTGGCAGAGTAGGATCCCAGTTTATGTAAGGCACTGATTTTGAGTAGGCCACACTTGATATTTTTGCCCCGTTTTTAGGTGAGCACTCTCTCTTGAGTAGCTTTTAGCTATAAAATAGAGAACAGAATGCTTTATGTAAGCAATGGATAGCCTCTTTTTTTCCAAACAACTTACACAACAACTTGCTAAAGAGGTAAAAATAATCAAACCTCAGAGCAGTTAAATAATAGCCTGAGACTGAACAGTTGAAGAAAGGTGTCTATATTATTACTCCTTTTTATTTTCTGTGAATGATTAATAACATCTGAAGCATAGCGTGTCTTAGCTCTCACACAGGACATGAAGAGCATCCAGTCAGCGTTTCTCTGAGATACCAATCTGAAGAGGATGAAAATTTCTTTGTGTATTTGCTGAGGCCACGCTAGCTGCAGGCATGCCACTCTTAATTAAGAGACCTATTTCAGAAGCTGAGAGTGACTGTAAAAAAGCACTCTCCTCTGAGGAAATACTTAAGAGATGGACTGTGTTACGAGAGTGACTTACATTGCTTCACATAAAAACATACTGAGGGGACTGCTTAGGGCTAGCTAGCTAACTTTTTTCTACTGAAACGTAATAGCAGTAAACTGAAGTTACTCAGCATACATGTAAATAAAAATACAGATTTTTCACAGAGTTCTCTTCCAGAACACAAGTGTTTATGATTTCCCCTCAGACCATGATATTACGTGCTCAAAGTAATGCAAAGAACAATACTTGTGTCCTGAATCAAGTACCTTTTATAGAGTACATGTGAACAGGCTAGCTAATCAGAAGAATGAATACAACTTGTAAAAAATTTTTTACTCTGTGGTTTGTGCCTGAAGGTCATTGGATTACTTTTAAGGGCACCACAAGCAATTTTTTTGACACTGCGCTGAATTCTGTGCCTATGCATTAGTAAAATCTGCTATCATTTTAAAGCAAAAGTTCTTCCCCAAATCTGAGAGCCTTTTGCTTAAAAAATTACATAACTAGCATAACGATACTCTAATCAGCCAATAACAAAACCAAGCTTTTTAAAGTTATTTCCACTGAATAATTGGTGCAGAAGCCCTTAGAAGCAGTGAAATAACAGCACAAAAGAATTCAGGCTTTGCCAGCAACAGGCTGTGCTATGCTGGCACAATACAGAGAGTGAAGTTGCATGGATTATGTTATGCAGTACGTCGGACTGGACTGTGATAGTGATATAGTCTGGCCTTAAAGATCTATGAATCATAGACAAATTCCTTGCATGATGAAACAAGTTTAACTTGAGAAGAGCTTCCAGATCCTACTTGCTCTCCCTTTCTAATCTCAGTATTGGAACCAGTGGGATGATCAAATTACTTTATGGATTTCTAACAGTGTCTACATTATTTTTGAGTCCTGACTGGTGAGATTTGTGCCCACAAGTTAATTCACTTACTTGTAATTCTCTTACCTAAAAGTCTCTCAATTTGATGGTGCCACTTTTGATTTAAAACCAAAATAATCTACAGTTTTTAAATAGCCATTTCATTCCTGGCAGAAATATGTATTTTCTGAATGCCCAACAAGAGCCTAATGTCTAGCGTCTCTGAAAAACTGTATTGCTGTTACAAATATCTACACAAGGATAAGTAAAGCTGCTTAGGGGACCTGTTGAAATGAAAAGTAATTGAAATGTGTCCATGGTGCACAAGTGGCAGCCCCCAAGCCAAGTCCTGCCTTTCTAGGATCAGTGAAGTCCCACCCAGTGCCTTTTGTGCTGTGGCTGAAAGATGACAAAACCAGCTGTGAGGGCAGCATATCTCCAAGGACAAAACACCTTTTCCTGCGTTTGCACACAGCCAATCTGTGAATCTTCAAGCTGCAATTGTCTCATCCATCTTGCCTGCAAATGTCCCAACAATGCATTACATCACTGTCTGAAAGTCTTCTCGATTAAAGCAGACTTGTCACCCACAGTACAGATTCCTGATCTTTTCAAGAGTTACCAGCCTCATATTAAACCGCTGGTATAGGAACAATGCAAAAATACAGAAATGTAAACCGCCTTAAACCTAGGCCGCTAAATCAAGGCAGAGTTAACTGAAAAGAGAAACCAACCAACAGTTGCACAGAGTGGGCCCATAGGTACATCTAACATCAGCAGAACTGTGCTGACTACATGCAACACATTTATTGTTCACTGCCTGTGAAAGGCACAAATCAATAAGTCATGCTGATCTGTCTGCTTCCTAGAATATGCAAAATCCATACTGGGGTCCTGTTTGGGTCAAATCCCACAATGGCATACTATGCTATTTCAGAAAAATGCATTTAAATAAATTGTACATTTTGCAAAGTTTCCTTGAAGCATTAGTTTAATTTTATCAAACAAAATAGGTAACATTTTCTTCCTTAATAGCAGAAGTGTACTGCAAGTTTGTCACCTTTGTATTTGAAGCCGCAAGACATCATTTTCATTTACTACTTTTCAACCCATTGAATTTTATAGATAGTAAAGTATTTTTGTCTCATTTGTAACAAACATAAAAGCATGGCATCAGCAAACAGCTTGCTTTTGAGACCATACTTGTTCACTGTTTTACTTTGGGCTTTAGATAGGAATCTTTTTCTGACGTCAATGGGAGCTGGATGAGACCTCAAAGGCAGCCTGGTAGACTGAAAATCTTGAGATGTGTGTCTGCTTTACCAGTGATTCACTCTGTCATGATGAAAAAGTCACTGGAGTTCTTATCTTATCATTTGTTGTTATTAATTAGCTACACTGAAGTCAGAAGTAGACTTTGTAGGGAAATTCAGTGTCCAAGACTAGCAGAGCTATTGCAGCTTTTGAGTAAGTCCTAATGCTAGAGAGATGTATGTTCAAATCTGTGCTCCCATTTTGAGTCTCAAAGTTTTGCAGATGGCCACATGTGCACAGATGCGGCCCGGGGGGGGGTGGGGGAGGGATGTCTTGGCACCTGCTTCCCATTGGAGCTCCACTACCTTCATATTCCAGCCTGTACATCTACACTGAGGGGCAGATTCTGCCTAAATCCTCAGAAGGAAACAAGGTGTTATATAGGCTTGGTGTGTACGTAACACTTGCTATCTGTAGCTGCCGTCTGTTTTTCAAAACGCGGAACAGGAGTTGTGGTTACGCTTTTACACAACAGCTTCAAGGTCACAGTGCTTACTCTGCTGATGAGCTACCCTCTCAAAGTCATGTAGTTTCGTGGGCAGGAAATGTAGAGGCAAGGGCGAAGATTTTGTCTTTGGATGCAGGAGGATTGGCAGAGGCACCTGGAGAGGAAGCGTGTGCTACCAATGGAAGGTGGACTGCCCAGGGACAGCATGTATGGAGAGCACGTATTCCTAGAGGAGAGAGAAGCAGCACCAGATGGTGGCTCACTAGAAACAGATTAAAGCAGCTGGTACGGAAACAAAATGTGGCACCAAGGGTCGGTGAAAATCAGAAACAAACTGTTCCTAGCAGAGCTCTGGCTTGGTTGGGAAATGAGAAACCTGAGCTAATTTGCCTCCTCAGCATGAGAAGGTTCAAGCCTATGTGCCCCATTTCCCCAGAGAACAGTAACCTCCACGCTATCAAATAACCTGCAGAGGTAGTGGGAGGAGTAGGAAGCGGTGAGATGAACGCTCTCTGCATGTGTGAAGATTCATTTCCCCTTACACCAACTGCAGAAGTGTTCCTGTGTGATGAAGTGTAGAAATCTCAGTGCCATTACTACTGAGAAAAAAATATGCTCGTTATATTATATATTCATTCACTTGCCCTTCTCCAGCATTGAACTGTTCCAATAGTTAACGCGCCTGGTATCTTTCAGGCGGCGATTTGTTTGAAGCAGAATGGCATTCTGTGTGGCAGAGCCTAGCACCGCCCAACCCAGCACAGCTGACAGCATGCACATTTAAAACCTGCTTTCAGCTGCAGAAATGCAGCTGAGATAGGCATTTTAGAACCTCTCTGATGTTTAAAATTTACACGCATGGTAAATAAATTTACCTTAAGTATGTACACTAAGTGCTACCTGAACTGGTAACACATCCTTGTCTAATGCAGAGCTGGGAACTGCTATTGTCCTCACTCCTAACAGCAAGAGACAAACTCTTATGAATACTTCTGCCTTCCCTTTCCATAGGAAGATTGTCAGAAAAGACATTTTATTGTCCAAGGTGTAATTGTTTTGCTTAGATACAAGGCACACTTTTTACAAGAATAAAGACATGAAAAATGCACAACAGATAATTGCAGTATGTTTTATAAATGCTGAACTGTAATATTTAAAAGTGGTTAAAAAAAGAAAACTTTTCAGCACATGCTGAAAGCATAGCCTTTATATTTGCTATTCCTGTATTTTTTTTAGGAATACCAAACTTGGTAATGCAAAGAGATACAGAACTAAGCCTGTATTTCCTTATAATATGTAGTTCTGTGCGGTAATATCTGGTTACTGGAAGAAAAGTGTAATCCCATTGAATAGAATTTGTAAAATTCTGTTAAAATTGTAAAATTTACTGAGAGCAGCAGTTCTCAGCTGGAAGGCTGTTATTCACTGGAGGGCTCCAGAGAAGGCCAGTCAGCAGCTGCTAACTCCTCTTTGCTTTCAGCTGCTCAACTCCAATAACTTTTTACGTGACTATTTCACAACTGCATCTGCTGCCACTGCTGTAAACTCAGCAAGGAACAGTAGGACAAAATTGTTTCTATAGTGAATTAAAGGATACAACTGCCTATAGAAGCCTTTCTTGAATAAATTATGGTCTCCAGGGAAGGTAAGTCTCTCGTAAAGAGCAATAACCGTTTTAGAAGTAGCTTCAAGTTGACTACAGTTGGTACAAGTTGAGCAATTTTTGTGATCTGCTTTCTGAGAGTAGCAACACTAGGGTTTTCACTGTGCATGGAATTCAAGATGTGAATACACAAAATAATGTCTCAATTCCTTAGATGCCTCCCGTTCTGGTGGAGAAAGAAATCCAGTACACTGGTGTGAAAAAAATAAAACCAGCAACTTTACAAAAAGAATGCTACTTTTATTTTCAAATGCTGTAAAAAGCCTCATATAAATTTTTATAACGCCTCTATGTAACTTTCCCAACCACAACTAATGAAACAGTCTAGGAAAAATATAGCAGTTGCCATTTCGACTCCAAGAACGAGCTGCTGTAATATATCAACATTAAAAGGACAAGGTACAGTATGTTACAATGCTTGTAATTGCTCGATTATTGAAAAAGTGAGAGCACTTCCTAAGCATTAGAGTATAACTGGGCTAAACTGCAGTATTCCCTACTCGCTGTTGCAGAGGAGGAAAGTCACCTCTTTAGAAGGAGCCGACACAACGCCCTTTGTACTGCTTATGCCCATTTATCTTCGTAGTGTGGAGAGCTTTCAGCAAGCCCCTTTGCACTTAGGTGAATTCACCCATGTCAGATGCTATTATTCCATACTGTATCCAACGGCTCAGGTGTTTAACAATTGACCTATAAAAATAACACTTATATAACTCTCCAGCAAGGCAAATTTAACAGTGCAAATGCAGTATCAACAATATTTGATTTCTGAATGCTGGCAATTTTAACTCCTTTTGCACATGAAACAACCTCTGCTGATGTCCTGTACCTAAGGCCACTCACTCACGCTGACTGGAGATGGAACAAAGTGCAAAAGCTCAGCTACGTTTCCCAATCCAAGCTTCCTCCCCAGTTCCAGGGTATTCTGATCCAGAATTTGCATTCAGGCTCATCACTTCCATCGATGCACTCAAGTTTTCCCTGCTGGAACAGGTTAACTTCCCAGCAAACCTCTGATAACAATTTGCATACACAATTCCACATTTTAACAAAAGTTAACAAAAGATACTTTCAGAAAATAAGTTTTCACATGGTTGCAATCATCAAGCCATTTCAGGATCTTTGGTACTCCAAGAATAAGAAAAATAAATGGCACAGTGACAAACATCGCCAAAGGAAAAAACACAACCATCCAAAGGAATAAGACAAGAATAAGAAAACGAAAGATATGTCGCACTTCCATTTTTTGAAAGCCAGTGTAGATTAACCTTCTGTTCTCCGTAATCCATTACAGTGTCACAGTTTCACCTTTAAAAAAAATTCTATCATCCTAAAAGCAGTAGTTAAGATTTTGTTTAACTTGACTTACTGATTAAAATAATGCTATGTTTAAAAAAAAAAAAAAAAAAAAAAAATTAACTACCACAATACAGGAGTTTATGCTAAATAGGCTGCAGGCTGTTTCCCTATGGATATAACTCCTATGTGAGCACTGATATGATTAATCATCCGTAATTTTAAATGAGTATTATCTTTAGTGTTACAAATGTAAGGGTTGAGCTTTTTCCCAAGTTTGTAAACCAGTGAGTATGTACAGATACAGTTGTTTAATAGATAGCTTTAAATTAAATGTGTATTTATGTCCCCTCCTCCAAACCCCACAGGGAAAAAAAAATAAAAAAAATCACCAGTATTACTGAGCATTTACAGTTTCCATGAAACTTATCTTGTCTTAGCAAGTTCAAGCAAAGACTTCTTTTTAGATTACGCAAATAGGGTAACTGTGGTCTTTCAAAATGTGTTGTTCACAGGAATTCCACTTCTGATGCACATAGTGCCCCATGAACGAGACTGGAAATTAAAACTTAAAAATTATCTGTTGAATAGCAGTGTCGTTTGAGGCCAAGCTTGCATCTTGGATATTTTCTGCCCAGGCTCCTTTGTCTGGGTAGAATGGATTGAATGCCTTAGGAAAGGATTTCCTTTCCTGAGAAGCCTCAGAAGCTGCTAGGGCACTGGCAGAATGAAGTCTGAAAACATAAAGGTGGATTTAAGTGAGGTATTGGTTTTTGACAGTCTTTGGATGGACACAGGTTGAGCTTCACTACATTGACAAGGCTAAGAACAATACTGGAGAATTTCTGAGGGATCTTGGCCCAACAGCAGTAAAGGAGTGTTAATTAGTGTAAGGTCTGGGAAGAAAAACTGGGAGATCAATGAGTTGTTCCCACATAAGTCCAGTATTTAGGCAAAAGGTTAGCTTAGCCACGTTCTGATATAATACTGTATAAATTGGATGGGCCTTGAGGCACTGGCTTCTGTGATGAGCTGAAGGCTAAAATTTTTTGTAGAAATGCACTATAAATAGCAGATATTGTATACCTGAAGGGAGACAAAGTGTTGGAGGAGAGACATCCCTGAAGCCCTAGTGGCTGTTGGATTGGGGAAGATGACGTGCACATCAGTAAACTACTGATGCACAGGAGTCTTGCTGGGAAATGGTCTTTTATGCAGCAGATGAACACCCCAGTGTGTTTTTAAAGCACACAAATAATTTAGAACAGCTGATACCATAGTGCCTAACAGCAATAAATATTTCTGTAATGGCTTTGTAAGTAGTCACTTCCATTTTGCTGCAAAAGCCAGTCTAATGGAGTCGTTCCCACTGTATGCCAAAACATCCTGTGCTTCACTCCAGTGGGCGTTGCAGAGGTTTTAGAGTGCCTTTCCCTTGCATTCAGAGAAGGAAGAAGGCAACAGTGACTCTGCTTGTCCAATTACTGGGGAATTGTTAATTGCTGTAAGTTGCTTTTGTAACCAGAAAATGATATCAAAGATCTCTACCGTATTGGGATATATTCCAAGTACTGCAGATAATATGCTAGTACAGGCAGAGATGTAGATAAGTTTGCCAGCAGCCAGATAATTGCAAACTATTTGAAGAGCGCAATTCAGTCCTGAACTGTTGCTGGGCTGAGAAGCAAAACCATACCCACCACGTGGGGAAATTTCTGCTTCAGTTTCCTCAACCTAGGAAAAGACTCATCCCTGCTGTCAGTTTGTCACCATCCTGCAGACTGGGGAGAAGAGCATTCAGATGTTCTGCCCAATTCAGTTGTGGTTGGTTGTGGTTCCTGGAAACTGGGCTGCAGCCTCAAGTGATCCTTTGTAATCCCATGGTCCACATTAGGTGGAGATAGTAGAAGATGATGGAGCTCACAGGAAAATCTGAGTCTAGTGGGGTGCTCCATTTCCTCTGGCTTGGCAGAGGCTGCTAAGGGGTATTCTGGAAAAAAAAAAAAGCCTAGAGCAGGATCCCTTCTGCCTGGAACTTCTTAAGGAGACAAAAAAGAAAAAGCAGCAATTTGATCACCTTTCTAGAATACGTTTTGCACAGACAGAAAAGGTTATTTGAATTATGAGTAGCGAAAAGATGATCTGCCTTAAAACAGAGGTAGGAACACAGTCCTGGAAACTGCCATCTTTACAGAACTTGATATCAGGGAAAAAAAATTGCCTTCTGTTAAAAATCTTTATCATTTTTATTCAGATTCCTTTTTTCTTCTGAAGTTGCCAACAGGTATCATCATCTTAAAAATACAATACCCATCAGTTACCATTTAAAGGAGAAATACCACTAAACAAAGAACAGTTTTGTCACCACACACAGTGAGGAAAAAGGAGGAAAGAGATGAAGGGATGATCAGCTGCTAAAGCTCTCCAGCAGGGAGGAGCAAGGATAGGCAGGGTACAAATAGGCCTCACAGGACACTGCTATTAAAATAATCTAATGTTGCCTCCCTCATGGGGTACCTGCAGACCACAAATGGAACGCCCTTGAGCGACTGATCAGAGAATTTTGCAATTGTGGGCAATGGTTTTTTTATACTGCATATCTAAAACCCACCAGGTAAGTAGTATAAATAACAATGCTGCATAAAATGATATGTTTTACTCCTTGGTGGATTAGATGGTTTACAGTACAAAGCCACAGTACAGAGAGGCATAATTAACCGTTATACACACATAGGCAGTGCAGTTACAAAGGGATGTACGTTCCTTTTATTCCAGTACCTTTGTATAATAAAGTTAACAAAAATATTCAAATATTAAAAAAAAAAAAAAAAAAAAAAAAAAAAAAAAAAAAAAAAAAAGGAACGTTACAATAAATGCAGACAGAAGCAACAGCAAATAAGACTGACATAGTATCCTGTATCGGGAGTTTGAGGAAGTTTTCAGATTGTTACTTGCAGTAACGTAAAACCAGCCTATTGCATTTAGGAGAGAAGGGAAATAGTAGAAGCAGAATATTCTTTCTTCTGTCCCAAAAGAAAAAGACATTATGACAGTAACTTACATTTTTCTAAACTGTTGCATCCTTGTCTTCAAGGTTTGTGAAAAGTTGCTGCAAGTTCTAGCTGTGTAAGATTAGTCTGGAATGGAGACTTAATCCTTACCTCTGAAAACACCTCTGCATGTTCTCAACTATTTAAAACTCATGTTTCAAAGTTAAATAGACAGGAACAGATACATTAAATATAATAGGACTACTCTCTGATGTCAACATTTTGGAACTACAACGAGCCAACAGACATTCAAAACACACCATGTCCGTAGCATGCCCTGTTCTCCCCTTGTCACCTCCTCTTCTCTCTCCTTAAAGGTCCAGATGCTGGTGGTACAAAGACCCAAGGCCTATTTCTGATATGGCCCAGGAGCATAGCCTTGGCTCAGATTGTAGAACAAACCGTCAATTTGTGAGAAAGTCCATAGAGTTAAGTAAGGAAAAAAAGGTTAAATTGGAGACAGAGCTTGGACTGTTGAGATGGGGACTGTTACCTGCTCAAGCAGGCAGGAGGAAAAACCACCACAAGGGAAAATACAAAATCCTGAAGAAAAAAAAAACAACAAAAAAACCCCAAAAAAAGTAAGATGGAAGCTCTCTGACAGCAACTCAGCAACATCAGGGGTTTGTTCCAGGGAGCAGCAGAGGCTGACCCTTCTCCTCTGAACCGACATCTGCCAGGACTGATGCCTACCTGGCTGGAAAAGACTCTGAAGTATCTCATCAAGGAGACAGTGAGCATATCAACACATGGCCTAGGAGTTCATTTCCAGCTATCTTTCATATGCTTGAGCAAAGATATAACTGCTTTATATTTTTACACATAAGAAAGACATGGACCAGTTGGAGAGGGTCCAGAGGAGAGCCACAAAGATGATCAGAGGGCTAGAGCACCTCTCCTATGAGGACAGGCTGAGAGAGTTGGGGCTGTTCAGCCTGGAGAAGAGGAGGCTCCAGGGGACCTTATAGCGGCCTTCCGGTACCTAAAGGGGGACTACAGGAAAAAAACAGGGAGAGACACTTCAGTAGGGCCTGTTGTGATAGGACGAGGAGTAATGGTTTTAAAATAGCGGGAGGTAGATTTAGATTAGATATTAGGAAAAAATTTTTTACACTGAGGGTGGTGGAAAACTGGAACAGGTTGCCCCAAGAGATGGTGGATGCCCCATCCCTGGAAATGTTCAAGGCCAGGCTGGATGAGGCTCTGAGCAACCTGATCTGGTTGGAGATGTCCCTGCTCCTTGCAGGGGGGTTGGACTAGATGACCTTTGAAGGCCCCCACTCTATGATTCTATGATACACCGTCCTGGCAGTCTTTGAGGATGGCAAAAGGTGTCAACAGTGATACAAAAAGGGAGGTTTACAATAACAGGAAGAAACACCCATGTCAAACAAAAAGCTTGGTCTTGCCAAGTGAGAAGTCACCTGATGATCTCCTGAAACTGGGGAGCACTTGGTAGCATAGTGATGTGGGCCTCCTCTTGCTCTAAAAGTCAGTGGGCCTTTGTTAAATGGAATCCTGTTTGCCTAGATGAGCAAAGCCTCTAATTGTTGATTTAGTTATCCTGAACTCATTCTCTCTCCACACGATGACATAATGCAGATTCACAAGGTGCTTTTCACATCAATACATTGCAATATTAAAAAGGTCACCTTCTTGCTAGTTAGTTAAATTTTCAACAGGTAATTTAGTAAGATAGCAAGTTAGGCTATAAACTGACTCCAATTATAGATTCTAATGTTCTTCTACTTGTAGTAGAGTGTCACTTGGGAAAAAAAAAAAACCTGCTTATATTTCTACTGCAGCACAGCCAGTTAGTTGATGCCAAGTACTAATAATAGACCTCAAACCTTGTAACAACTGCTAGCCAAACCAGGTCTCAAGATTGTTAGGCTTTGTTTGAACTTAAGCCTATTTTAGTTTGGTTTTATCTGTATTCATAAAAATAAGGAGTTTTTAGCTTTGTCTGCAACTTCTTTTAAGTTGAAATATGTTATCTAACTTGTCCAAGCTGTAATGGACAAAGTATCCAATGGCCAGATGTTTGTTGTCTAATCTGCTGTTTTGACCTCATTTTACTAAATTATCTATGACTAGAGGTGTTTTTCCATAATTTAAATCCTTCCATATACGGAGAAAAACTAATATATTCAAGTAGTCTTTGTATAAGTAAATTCACGAGCAAGACATGCTAAAAAATAAATTGCCTGAAATATCAAAAAATGCCCCAAACACAGCTAATACTGAGGAGGAAGAAATCTTCAGCAGCAACACTGTACTATTTCCAGCAAAAAACTTATGATTCTGACAACATGCTGGAGAGGTTAAGCAGGACACCAGAGAAACAGATACTGAAAAACATAATATAACTGTTATACGCAAACTTCTTAATGAGGATTAGCAATAATTAATTTGAACTGCTAGTATCACTGTAGCTGGATTAAGAATAACTGTATTTGTTATGTTTGTTGTGGAGCACTTCTTGGACTAATAATAAGTTCTGGTTCTTGGCTCTGCCTATGAAGCATGTTCCCCTTTTTGCCTGTAACAAAATTGTGTAAGCTTCTAATATTATCTTTAAAAAAAAAACAAACTAACCAAAACTCACCCAACCCCACAAACTTCTCAGAAGAGAGCATTTCTGCTTGACCTTGACACCAAAACCCCTCACAAAAACTTCATACAAACTAAATGAATTAAAAACTGTCATTTCGGAAAAAGTGAGTAAATCAAAACATCCAAAGATTTGTTCAGTGCATTAAGTGCTGGCAAGCAGTTGTTTTCTAGTTCCTTCTGAGAAGAGAAAAAAAAAAAATAAATTGTGTGTTAATCATGCTTTTTTTTTTTTGCACTCTGCTCTGTTTCCCCTGATACCATGATACAGGTCAAGATCATTACAGCTTATTCCTTCATGTTAAACAAATGACAAAGGGAAAAAGAGAAAAAGACTAAAATAATACATGAAGGATGGCTACACAGAATAAACCAACTTTCCCTTGAGTCTAAAGCTTCCTTCATGTAGAAGAGGAAGTTACCTAACAGAAGATGGCTATGTCTGGGTGAGCAGCCAGAAGTGGGCTTTTGTTACTGACCTTAGAATTAAATCCTTTGCTTTCTCTGAAATGGGCACCTCTGGAGGAAATACCAACGTTTCTTTCCAGTTCATAACTTTCCTATAAGTCTCTTGTGGTGTTTCTGAGCAGAAAGGTGGATACCCTGCACAAACAAATAGAAAAATTAACATGCTTTTCGCAGAAGAGCAAAGTGACCCAGGTCTCTGCTTTTGCCACTATAGATCCCAAATCTAACAAGTAGTACTAGCCAAGTCTTCTCTTTTGTAATGCAACAAAGATTATTTTGTTACTTCCAAGTAATGAGACTGAATCTCAAAAACATTTAATAGTGAACAGTAATTCACTGAAACAACTAAGTGAGGCATCATCTCTTACCATCTTCTTGGAAATGTGGAAGGACTTCAAAGTTTTCTGGAAGTTGAATCTGAGGCTTACTTCAGGTAGAACTGAATGAAATTCTGGTAGCTCTGCTATGCAGGGGATTGGATTTGTTGAACTAATGGACCCTGTTACCTCTGAACAATTCTTAAGTTGGAGTCTTTAACATACCTATTAGCATTTCATACATAATCACTCCTAAAGACCACCAGTCACACAGCTTGTTGTACCCAGTCTGCATAAATACTTCTGGTGCAATATAGTCTGGGGTTCCAACAGTAGAATATGCCTGAAAAAAAAGCATAAACTCTTTAGAAGATAAACACTATCTTTTTATACTTTACAAAACCTTTTATTGGGAATTCACATATAGCATCTTGTTATCTGGATGGAAAAGAATGCTTAATTTGAGAATTCCCAGTACCTAAAGCCCCAAGAACATGATTCTTTTACATAAGTATGCATAGAGAATCTTGAAAGTAAATTGAAATAGTCCTCCTAAATGTGACAAAATGATAGAATATTCCTAACTGCAATATTAGAAGGTCATCTTAGCTAAAGTTTCAGATAGTTGCATTTTTTTTTTTTTTTTTTTAGATTCCCATGTGTGACACTCATGATACACTAGCTGTTGCATGTATTACCTTGTCTTTATTGCAAAATTAGTTTGAGCTTTTGCAGAGCCAGGCATCATCCTTTTAGCCTTGTAAATGTGCAGCCTAGATGATTCTGGCTAATTACTAAATCTTGATATATTTGGGAATTTCTCTTTACTGATGGAAAATTTTGCATGGGGCAGGGCAGGGAAGAAGAAAAAAAAAAAACAATAAAAAAACCACCACAAAATCAAAGAAGTCCACCAAAATCAGTTTTGCCAGGAAGATATTTTACTTTCATTTGTCTGACCAGAAGCAAAATACTTGATTTTATTGAACAGAGCAGAGACATTTAGTTTTTAACCAAGAGAAAACCAAGAATATGACTCCTTTTCAAATAGTGTTGATACAAGTTATCATTTTGGCCTTTCATTCTCTCTGTTGAATTGTCTCATGATTAATCTAGTTTCATCATACAGTTCTGCCACATCAGTCTTTACTGACCTGGAGATATAGTCTTTTCAGGGATCTAACTCCAAGCAGGAGTAAGGGTGTGAAACACAACCCCTACGAGGCAGCACGATTACAATGTAATCTCATTATGTCTTAAGAGGAAAGAAGACATAACCCCAAAGTTTTTTTGGGAATAATGCAGCATATCATTTTTAAAACAGAGCGTGCAAAATAAAAAGTTCCAGAATTTGAAAACCGTGGGTTTCTTTGCAACTGCTATTTGGTGAAAATCATGAGCAGGGCTGAAATTCTGAAATCACATGGCTGACAAATAGTTTCCTTTGATTCAGTTAATGCCAGAGTTCCCTTTATTACTTGACCATTCTTCATTACAAACCCAGGCTGCAGCACTCCAGTGCCAATCCCCTCCACTGCCTTTCTGTCTTATTCCCATTCAGCAGAAGGACTAACCAGTTTTCCCCACAATTCTCTGAAAAAGAACCATGCAGCTACACATCATCTTGTGACACTGAACTGCAGGAATTAAACCCTGAAGTTCACGCACAGTGCCAACACCAGGCCAGTCTAGGAGACAAACTCAAGATACAGCTTTGCTAAGTGGCTACTGACACCCAAGGTTAGTTACTACAGATGCTCATAAGGGAAACAAAGGCATAGAGAAGAGCAGGGCCTTGTTCTTCTCTCACAGCTCAGAAAACAGACAAAGCAAGCCTGTTCTCTGAGCTATTCCACAAATGGAATCACTAGACCACCTTCTTCTGAGTTGCCATTTGGGGAGCTTGAAGAGAGTGACATCTGTAACAGGAGGGCTGTTCAGTTTTCAAAAACCAGTAGCTGAGTTTTTATTTAGTGTTTTCTGTGAGTAATTTAAAAGAAAAAAAAATTATACATGATTTTATTAACTCACCAGCTGTCGCCTGTTCTTCTTCCATGTTTCTGCTTTTCGCTTTGAGTTCATATTCTGAAATGCTAATTTACAAAATAGTTATTAGATAATAAATGCATTTATGAAAATTAAGAGATCAATAACATTCTGTTTTCAAAGAATAACTATTTTGTATCTTTTAAATCCTTTAGTCTAGAAACAAATGCTTGATTGTAACTGGAGACGGGAAAATGATACTGAAAAACCACTGTCCAATTTGCAGTTGAAACTCATCTAAGTAGGACACATGATCAGAAATTCTGAATTAGAATTTGCTAAAAGTTTTACAGGTTGATCTAAGATCAGCAGCACTTATTGTTGCAGCTGGCAATGTATATTCAGATTCAGGCCATGTTTTTTTAAGCAAAAAGTAAAGAATCCAAAGAGAACTGCAGAGGAATATTAAATTTGCAGAATAAAACACCTGTGGATGTGTCACCAAGGCACATTGATTAATATCTTTACTTTTATGAAAATCTTCATGAGATTGTCACTGACTTCAGTAAGTTGGTACATGAAATCCATGTCCCCTCTGAAAGAGCATTTCTGTGACTTCACTAACATTGCTTTGATAAATACATTAAAATATAGATAGATTACATTATGTGTATTTGTGTATGAACATGCAAAAATACATTAACACTGGAGAAATAGTAATTTCTTTCCTGTGAAATGCTTCCATGTCCCAGGGAACATGCATTTCCAGTTCTCCAATTAAATGCAATCAGCCTGACCAATCTTGCTTATCCCAGCAGAAATAAATTATATGACATAGCTGCAGCTCAAAACTATTTAAATGTTTAACTAGGACACCTTATACTTACAGAAGTCACTTGGTGGGTTGTGTGTAAGGTTCCTGTAGAACTCTGTTCTGTGAGCTTTCTTTAAACCTGTGCATAGCCCAAAATCAGACAGTTTTACATGACCCTAAAAAAAAAATCAGAGAAAATGAGAACATAATTTAGAAAGGTAGTGCTTGAAAAAGAAAGTTTTAATAACTATACAAGCCTTCCCCAGCCATGATGGACTTGCAGAGGACTACCTAATCCAGGGCAAGTAGGCAGATAATGACTGAATCTTGGTGTACGGCAAGAGTATGTTTTCTCTTAAAAGGCTTATTGCCCCCTGGAAATGGTTACATCTATAATCCTGCAATAGCTGAGGGCAGCTAGTTTGCCTGGTTTTTGTTTTGAACTGGATACCACTGAGGCTGAGAAAGCCTCTAGGACAAAACTCCTTTGTTTTGTTTTGACGGTAAACCATTCTTAATCAGGTCTCCAGACATGAGTGCTGGACGGTCTAGAGATTTGTGTATGATGCTTACTGGGTCCATTTTATAGCTCCCTATAGTCAGTCTAACAGACAGAGTGTTTCCACTGGTGAGCGGATAATAAAACAAACAAGAACCGCAGGAATTGAACTGAATGTTGTCCGAATGTTTCATGCTTTCATTCATCTTGAAGTAACTAAGCATATCAGTTTTTAATGTGTACGAATATGAGTATTTGGACAACCTAAGTGGGTCTTCTCACTTAAAAGGTTTGCCTTAAAAGGGTTAAAAAGCTTTCCAGCAAAAAACAAGGGCAGTTTTGCATTGTTTAAGTATACTAGTGTTCTAAAGGAAAAGATAATGACCACTTTCTGCCTTTACTCTAGCTACTTTAAAATGACTGGTGTGGCACTACTGGTTCCCACCAATTAGCATCACTATAAATGGCATTATCTGCAGACTAAGGTCTTTAAAGCATAGGCAGTTTACATGCACATTACATGCCTTAGCATCCAGCAGAAGGTTATCTGGTTTAATATCCCTGTGGATGAATCCCAGCTGGTGAATAGCATCTATGGCCAACACAGTTTCAGAAATGTAAAACTGTGTCTCTTCTTCTGATAAGGTGTCTTTCTTCATTAGCAAGGTCATCATATCACCTAATCAAAGAGCAGAAAATATAGCTTAGAAATCAGAACATTTTAATCACAAGACTAATTCTATGTGAAACCCCAGTAGAATCCAAATTTAACCTTGTAACTGGCCTTATAGCTACTAATTATAAAACTATTACTGCAAGGACCTACAAACCTAACATACTTTTTTAGTACACTAGATTTAAAACTGTTAGAGATCCTAAAAAGGGATTTTGATTTGATAGCTCAGGAAGATACAGTAAATTTTAATGCATAATACATGTATTTACTAGCTTTGTGTATTGCATGTACTAGCTTCAGCAGTAAAAAGCAGAACATTGGATCAGAATAATTATTTAATCCAAGTCTGTTTTAAAACTCCTCCATAATCTTTCTCCTTCCCCTAAAAATCAGGAGTGGTTACATTACTTGGACTTCATTTAAAACAACTTTTTTTTTTTTATTATAACAAGTTAACATTTTACAAAGCTGACAACAAAAGCTAAGGAAGAAGTACTTCTATCACCTAAGACCACAACATACAGCTTACCTCCAGGTAAGAACTCCATGATCAGGTAAAGATTTCTTTTATCCTGAAAGCTGTAAAACATTTTCACTACCCAGGCTCCATCTGCTTCAACCAAAATATCTCTTTCTGCTCTGATATGGGCCACCTAAATTTTTTTTAAAAATAGTATTATTAAAGGACAACGTAAATATTTCAATAAGGAACATCATATTATACTCCTAGTTCTCAATATATTTTCATTATCTTTGATGAAGAAACTATTTTTCATACTCCTATTTTTCATAGTTTTTTTACTAGACCCTACAAAGTCCTCTCAAAATACCCAGCAGAAACCCAAAGAAGTCAACTCAATGTGGAAAATAACCGTTCACACAACTCTGGAAACACAAAGCATAGCTTGTTAAGCTGTTTCTGTTTGTTGGAAAAAACTGAAAAAGCTGGTGGAAAACAGCAATTCCCTTTTTTTACTATACCCTAAAATGAAACAGGAACATTAAAAAAAAATTAGAGTTGACCATCACAGATTTTTATATGGTAGTGTCCATACTGCAAGCTCACACAAAAACTTAACATGCAACTCAAGGTGCAAATACTGACAAAATTACTGGAAAAGGCCAGAGCTGGTTTTCAAGAATGCAAGAACCAAGAGGTAAAATGGTAGATGCATTATGATTACTGTCAGAAGTGACACAATTTTTCATATATAAAGAAACAAAGAGCTAATAGCCACTTCTATACACATATCTCACAGCTTAAAAACTTGGCAAGGTAAGCCAGAGGTTTTTTCCAAACTATCAGGCTTGGAAGGGGGTGGAGGAATCTTAATTTTCATAGAATCATAGTTTTGGTTGGGAGAGACCTTTAAAGGCCATCTAGTCTAACCCCCCTGCAAGGAGCAGGGACATCTCCGACTAGATAGGTTGCTCAGAACCCTGTCCAATGTGTCCTGTGTTGCTTTCCATTGAACAAACCAGGTAATGAAAATTACAGTAGATAAACACTCTCCAGGGAAGATTACTGTCCCAAACTAAATGCAGAGTGTGAGCTCAGCCTCCTTGCCACATCAGGTTATGAAATGAGGGCAGAGCTTCAGCCAGAGGGCCACACACATCCTGGCTGCTGTACAGAACATGCTGCTCCTCTGGTTCCCTATATTCTGGGCATGGGCTTGAGGATATTTAAATCGGTGCCAGGGAAAAAAAGAAGTACAAGTACCATTGCAGGGAAATGTCATACAAGAGCAAATGATGGGTAAGGTTTGAACTGGTAAGGAAAAGTCCTCTTATCTGCCCTTTCGCTTGAGACATCCACACTTGACTTGTGGTGCTAAAGTACTTGCCGTGTCCTACCAAGAATTTGCAGTGAATTGTTAACTAAAAAGTAAAAGCAAAAACCAAACTAAGAAAAACAAAGCAAAACAAAATGAGGCAAGACCTGACTAAAAAGCAAAACAAAGGAAAACAAAGACAATGAACAATGTGACACTTGTTTGTATGTAATCATCAAAAAAACCCACCAAGTAGTCTCAGTTTTTACTTTGGCATGGTATTACTTTTCAAAAAGCATTTTCCTTGAAATGCAATTTTACAAATAAAGTACTATAAGGTCTGCGTTCATAAAGGAAAGGAGGAAAAAAAAAAATCTTTGTCGCTATTCCAAATTACTTGTCAGTAAAACATTTTTAAAAATGCTGTTACACAACCTTATTTCCTAACTTCTACTCTTTTTTTTTTTGTACTGTGATAGCAACTCCATAGATTCTTTGAACTGCTATACCATTATCTGGGCTATAATAAGGGGAAAATATTGCCAAAAATAGTATCTACCACAAAGAAGTTCATCAATTTTCTAGACAGCCTAAGTTTGAAATCTAGAGGACTGCTACAACACAAACCTGCTCTTTCTCCAGCATATCTGCTTTTCTTAGTATCTTCATTGCATAAATATGACCTGTATCCTTCTTCTGAACAAGGCGTACCTGTAATGAGAAATACAACCCAATCAATCTTCTCTACCTCAGAAACTAGACCCCAGCATGGAACCTACTGGAATGCTCAAAATTGCTGGGCATGGAAAAGTTCTTTTGTTAAATATTTAAAAACACATGGAAAAAAAAAATTTCTACACCATGTACAACACTAACACTAGTGATGAACAGATAGTCTGATATAGTTATTGTTTTAGGAAAAGTTAGCAGGCACACTAAATTCCAGGTAGTTGTGAGATTCTAAAATTCAGGAGCAGATACAATGGTGATGTGACACAGGGCAGGGAGATGTTTTTGGAGAGGACCTGTGCAATAGCACATCCACCATTTCAGGGGCCACATGGGCCACAGCAGTTTGGGAAGGGCCTTTCTAGAGGCCCTTGAGAAATCAATGCATGTAATTCATTACTGGACTTAGCACACTTGCACAATTACTGAAATAGCCATTATTCTGAAACAAAACTCCCCAACTGGAACTTTTAATTCTGTAATTAAAATGCTTCATTTTAATGTTCAATCCAATTTTAAAATCCTGTTCAAGCAAGAACACCACAAACCTCTCCAAATGCTCCTCTTCCTATAACTTTCAAAGATTCAAAGTCATCCAAGCCAAGTCTAGTCCTCTTCAGTCTCAGAAACTCTGTTTCTTTGCGAGCATGTTGTGACCTGCGCAGTTTTTTCTAAGACACATAGTCGGAAATTTATAAGTCATTTGAGAGTAGAAAGTCAATATATACAATCTCCCTTCCTGGGAGGTATTCTCTATCCCATTAGAATTACAGAGCAAATGTAAAAGGAGAAATCTTTCTGCATTTCTCAAAGTATGATTTATATAGAGGCCTCAGGCCCAGTTTCACTTTGGGTAGAGTGGAGGCAGGGAGAGTGTTTGGGGTTTTTTTGTTTGGTTCGTTTGATTTTGGTGTTTTTTAACTTAGATATAAAGAAACAGTAACAAAAAAATAATACAGAAAAAGAAAAACATACTGCTTTAAACAAAGTACATGAGTCCAAAGGCCAAAGTCACTAGCTGAGACAAGGCCTCTTGTTTCTGGGCAGTGTGAAGGATCAATAATTGCACCCCATTGAAAAGAGTGATGACAGGGAACAAGGAGCCTAACAGGCAGCCGAGATCCAACTTATGCTATCTATAGCAAAATCCATTTGGTTTATGGCAGGCAAACATTGCTATTTGAAAGAAAAAAAAAATCTGTCTAAATCCTGTCTCATATTTTGCTCTCTAAAAATGTCAACGGGATTCACCCTGAGGGAAGACAAACGCTGACCTATGCTCCCAGAGATGCCAAGATCTTGGAAACTGCTAAAGAGATCCATCGATCAGGCACCTGCCAGATTTTGTACTAGGATGACACTGTCATTTAAAACCACAAGATGGCATTACACACCCACAGTTGCTTTTCCTTCTTCCCAGAAGTTACGGCAGCCACACTAACTCAGAAATGATTGAGGCAATGTTCCTACTTTTTTCCCTGCCTACCCTGAAGGCAGTACAGGCAGCCATGGTGTAATGGATTTCAGAAAAGCAACTTATTGATCAAAGTTCTGAGAGATCTCAACTGGACAGGGATCCCTCCTTATCTGAGGGATCCTGCTCCCATAGAGCAAGGGTGTGCCCAGTTTATTGCTCAAATCAAGGAAAAAAAAAACCAAAAAAAACCCCAAAAAACAAAAACGGTTCACCTTTTTTTTTCTTGACAAATATAACAGCAAATAATTTTAATCTTTGAAAAGCATGCTATGTACTTGCTGCAGCCGTATGTCTCTTAAAGACTAAGGGTGGCATGAAAAGCCTTAGCTATTGCAAGTATCATTCAAGCATATTCACAGCGACTCTAAAAAATATGTTATTTACAGGGGCTACATTCATCTACAAAATAAAATTTAATGTCAAGCTAGCTAATGTTTCTGTAAGCTCCTCAAATACGAATGTGAAGTACTGCTAACAAAAGCAAAGTAATCTCAAAGGTTACTAAGGTAGTATTACCTCCTCATCTGCAAGGCCTTCCTCTTCCATAGCCACTTCTAGCTTCTTCTGCCTGGAAAAGGAGAAGAGACAGGAGATTGCTTTTTCTTATTATTTGTTAAAAACAAACCTAACCCTACAGCAAGACAATGCCTTTACTTCACATATGCCAGATAGCAAAGACTTTGCCTCAAATGGAAATTTGAAAGCTTATTGCCCACTCCATGCATTTAATCATTTGTGACCAAAGCTATTGAAAATGTATAAGCAAGTTTAAACATGTACTTTGTACCTCCAACCCCTCAGCCAGCTCCAGCTTTCACCCCCAGTCCCAGCCTTACTGACTTCTCCCTGGTCATACTCCTGGTCCTGCTCCCCTTACCCTCGTGCCAACTAACTCTTCTCTCCTGGATTTGCCACAATATCTTCCCAGTGTCCTGCCTGGAACAGGGCTCACCCAGGCCAGGGGCTCCTCCAGCTGATACCATGCCAGGCTGGGAGGGTTGATCAGGGAGTGAAGCCCAGGAGTTCCCCAAGATGGCAGGGGTCAGCATGTGGCAATGTATCTACTGCACTCCTCTTTTTCCACCCACATGATGCTTCTTTATGACTGTTAGGGTGCAGCTTTCAGAAAGTCAGTTACCCACTAGCAGCAGCCAGGAGATAAAAGGCTGGATGCCAGGCTGCTACTGTCTTTCTACATTTCGGGAAGTACAGCAGGATCCCCTAAATTAAAGGCCCTTGGTAGATGGTCTATTCTCCTAACTAGAAGCAACTCAATTACATGGGATAATGACTAAATATGATGAAGAGAGAAACCCTGCTGCTCAGCTGAAAACCCCTCAATTAAAAACATATTACCAAGGGAATGATAATTTCACATGCTGATGACAATTTGAAACAGCATTCATTATAATCAAATGCTTGGTGCTTTAACACTTAATTCAAGCAGTACTTCACCA
Source organism: Tetrax tetrax (assembly GCA_009806455.1). Taxonomy (NCBI): domain Eukaryota; kingdom Metazoa; phylum Chordata; class Aves; order Otidiformes; family Otididae; genus Tetrax; species Tetrax tetrax. The sequence continues at coordinate 29,379 of WHYT01015898.1, forward strand.
CAGCAGAGGCAGAATTGGGCACTGATGAGAGAAGTTAAAGTAGAGATGACCAACCCATACTCACATGCAAGGAGTGCCAGTCAACACCACACAAGAAAAGTTTAAGAGGTGGATATTACATTATTCCCCAAATTCTTCCTGTCCAAAAGCCTCTCAAACCCTTCATCACCAACCCTACACTCTTTCCTGACCCTTATTTTCACCCCAGACCACCCCCAGCTCTCTGCCTCTTTTCCTTACCCCATCATCCTGCCAAACACTTCTACTATCAGTCCTGTTCCCTACTTCTTTCACACTCCCTTCTACAGGGTTTAGAAGTCTTGGCATGAGGTCCATGCTGGAGAGCATGAATAGACACCACGAGCCACTGCCTTACACAAAACCAAGTTACCACCCATCAGCAGCTCTGCAGCACCTACCTCTGTAGAGTTTATTTGTGGCTCAAGGGAGGAATTGAAGGTCGTCAGCTCCACATGCAGAAGTAGAAAACTCACATGCGCTACAGAGTAAGACTCTGCACAAAGCAGTTTTCAGAAAGTGGTAATAATCTGACGAGGAGGTAAATTGTACAAGAACTTAAGAAGTAGAGGTTTTTGATCACTCAGTGACTGCTTGGTGCAATGGCAGGGGATGTTTACAGCTCCACCAGCACAACCAGCAGCTGAAAGGTAGCCTGTGCCCTTCAGGGATTAGGTCCTTGCTACCAAGTGCAGAAAACTTCTGAGAACTGCTCCATACATGCAGATTAAAGTGTCCTTGAACAAACACTGCCAAAAGCCAACTGAGAAAAGCTGAAGAGGGATGAATGGAAGCAGAGCCAGTACCTGGTTTCTCTCTCTTCATGTTGTATAATTAGGTTGCTGTAGAAGTTCTCCAGTGTAAGTTTGGCCACCGTCACTCTCTCCCGGGTGTGGTTACTCATGGGAAAGGATGTTGTAGTCCCTGCAGTCATCGCCATGGTAACATGTACTGAAACAGAGCACGTCAAATCATTACTCACTTGAAAAATAAATTAAAATATATATATTCCTCTTTTTCCACTCTCCATCTCCAAATTCTTAGACTCTACAGAATTCACAAGAAAGGCACTGTTCTTTATATGTAAGAAACTCCATTAAAAAACTGTATTATAAAACTATCCTGAGGATAGCAGGAGGACTCACTACCCACTCTAAAAAAAAAATAACAACATGTTGGCAAAACAAAGGGTGAATCATAGCAAAGAATTGTGCAGGGTACAGGCAGCTCATCCAGCAGCGCTTGTCCACAGATGAGGAAAATGGACCTCTGGCAGACTTGAGCCCAGCCTGGGGGAGGGAAAAGGCAGCGGAGCACAAAAAGGAAAAGGGGGAGGCGAGAGGAGGACCAGGCAGCTCCCATGGCTGGACATGTCACAACTCTATGACAATTTCAGACTCCAGGGATGCTAGGTGCTACCAAAAAGACAGGATCAAATGAAATACTAAATGGACAACACTCCTAATCCCATCCAGAGGAGAAGTTGTTTCACAAAGATAGCCATTAAATGTCTTTAAAATTCAAAGCCACTCAACAAAATTACATGTGGACAGTTGGAGAGATTTCTAGAAATCATCACATAAAATGAAATAATGGAATTGCTGTATTTGAAATGGAAAACTTCTATTGCTGGCTTTTTAGTTGGTCGGTTTTTTAAAGCAACAACCAACCACCAAGAATAGAAAGTCCTTCCCCACCACAAGGCCATTAGGCAAGCAGTCTTTCTGTTTATTTCCTTTCTGACCACCTCTGTGTCACACTGCCAATGAAAAGAGCGTTTTCTGGAGTGGATGCTCTTTTACAGAGCTCCCTGTGTTCAGATTCTCAGATTCAGGAGAGAAATCTTAGAGCAGCAGACTCCAAATGCAGCTGTAAATACATTCCCCATGTAGGTAAAGTACTCACAGGTCAGGGCACATGGTCACCGAGCACTTAAATTGGGAAGAAATAGAAAAGAAGAAAGCTTTCATCTTGAATCCAAAGAACTTAGATGTGTTGTAACAACACTTTTAACACTGGGAAAGGATGTCTTAGGGCAGTCGTGAGTCCCTTGCAGCTGGTCTGGGGAAGCTAAGGTAGATTAAAAAAAGGAAGCGGGTTCAGGCACTAGGCACTTTAGGAAAGCTGCTATTCTGCCATGGAGGGGAGCCACGAATAGCAGCATCTCAGCCCCACGCTTGTTTGTTCAGGTTGTTTTGGAGGGTGGCTTTTTGTTTTTTTTTCTTAAATTACACAAAAGTACATACACATCCTTTTGAGTATTTAGGTAATTCTTGCATTTCACCAGGGGAGTTTGAGGAAGACAAATCCCAAGTTACGTTTATGATTTTCAAGCAGATCCTAATACTTTTTAAGGTGAACTGACTAAAAGTTTCCTACAGAATAGAACTTGCATGTCCACATCAGACAGGAAGATTTTTAATTCTGCTCTGGGCTTTTTGTTTTGGATTTGCCTGCTACCCTCTGTGAGGACAGCATTTTATCATGCAGATTTTTAATTGGATTTGGTGCGACAATAAGATATTTGTTGCCAGAAACGCAGCTGCTGTGTTACAAATAAAGGCGTTTTATAGCATTATGGGGATATTATTTTAGCTGTGTATTTTGGAGTACACGAGATGCTGGAGTTCTGAGAATAAAAACGTATCTCTACATATACAAAGAGGTTTGAATAGCACTACAGCTGCTTTATGATGATATCAGTATTTCTATTTTTTAATCAATCTTTTTATTCCCTTCATTTTTCTACTAAAGAAAGATGAGAGCTGTCAACTGTTAATAATCTTTACTAAAAATTAAGGAGTTTATTCTTCATACAAACATGTACCCAATACTGGACACTTCTCCAAAAGTTTGAGAACTTCGCTCTGCTGTCCTTATTGAGTCTGCTGTACAAAATTACATTCTCTTTCTCCCTTCATAGGTGGGAAAAGATAAATATAAGACAGGTGTCTGAAAGCAAAAAAGACAAAAAAAAAAAAAAGCAGCATGTTGCCACACCCAAATCAAACAGAGCAACTACTGACCACATGCTGGCATCTGTGATTAAGTTATTTCAAGAAATGACCTAATATAGTAAAAACCCACCTTCTGATCATTTTGGAGTGTCAGGATAGCATAGAATTAACCAAGTCTTGAAATGGATTAATCTTTACTTAGGCCATAATGAGCGCACTCTAGCACCGGTAAGCAACAGGATATTTATCCTTTGCACATCTTGTATTCCTGGTAGGATAAAATAACACTACAATTTTGTTTCCTGTTAATTTGTTTTCTCCATGCTCCTATACTCACAAATGCAGACATTACCAAATAGCAAATCTAAGTCACTTGATTTTATTAAGCCTGTAAAAAGGAAATAACAATTCTGGCACTAGCACACCATGTTATTAATAGCAGGGCTGACCCTCACTGTGGTTCTACAGTAGGAAAATATAGACGAAAACCCAACCCATAAGTTAGTGAGCTTGTATTGACTCCACTGTCACACCATGGCAGAAGCCCACCAGAGCAGGAGACATATCACCAGAAGCATTTGCTTCCAGCATCCCACATACCCTGCACACACCTCACCAGCCCTGCCTCCAGACCACGCTGTACCACAGCGCAACATTTCCTTGAGACAAAATTTACTTTACATTTGCTCAGTTTGCAATCGGTGTCCCAAGGTGTTCCCAGTTAGCTCTGTCATTGTGGGAAGAGGGGGAAAGAAAAAAAAAGAAAAAAAAAATAATCAATACAGCTTTGTAAAACCTAGACATGCTACCATGAGCTCTCCAGGTTCCCCAAAGTAAGTGGAAAAGAGCACAGACCTTACAGGAGAGACAAAATCCTATGTCAATTCACAGCCAAGAAAACCTCTTCATCCTTTTTTCTCCCGCTAACAAACTCCCAAACAAAGCACAAATCCACATCCCAAACAAAATATTCAATTAGAAGTAACCAAGTAAAATCTTCAAGTATGACCTTTATAAACAAATGATGCCGGAGGGGATGGGGGAAGGAAGGAAGAAGCTTCAAAATAGGGCCTTTATTGACAGCACACTACTTCTACTGACCTCACCACATTAACAGGAATGTTTTGAAAAGGTGCCACCCATAGTTCTCAGAAATGCCTTAAAAAAACCCCTACTAATTCATCCAAACTCATGCCATTTGCGTAATGGAACAATTCTAGTCCTGCTGCATCCCCAGTCTTGCATTAGAAGAAGGTCATATTAACCAGCCAGCTGCATACGGCCAGAACTCCTCTGGCCAACAAGGATCAAAGACCTTTCTCTCCGAAGGGCCTATTACTTCAGAAAAAAAATTATACACCTCTGGCTGTGAAAGAGAGAGACATCAAACCAACCTAATCAACAGAAGATACTGAGCCGTGCACAGCCCGCAGGACAACATCTTGGAGCTGCCAGAAACAAGAGATGCCATATGTGCCACTTGGCCCAGAAATTGAGCCCGTGCCTCCTGGATGGATGGCTGAACTCACAGCGTGAGCCTTTCCTCCTGATGCTTGCTCTGCTTAGCAGCAAGGTATGGGCACAGGAGTAGGTGTAGGTGTGGGGTGACCAGGAAGAAAGGTGGGACAGCCGGAAGGAGATACAGGATGTTCCTGAAGGACAAGGGAGAACAGGATACAACAGCAGAAAAGGGACAGCAGGCCCAATGCTAAAAAACTGGAGTTTCACAGTCTCCTTTGACCAAGTCTGTCCTGACCAACCATCTCCTTTCTGGTACAAAAATGCTGCCTGGTCCAACCATGTTTTTACTCCCAGATCTTTCTTAACTGGGAAGCAGAAAAAGGCCAAACAGCATTTACTACAACTTCAGTCTGTGCTTCCATCTATCACAACAGCTCTAAGTCAAACCCTTGACTGGTTTTCCTGAAAGTGTTTCCACTATTGAATACCCCACACCCAGTTTCTGCTACACAATTAGTACCTCAAAACTCACATTCTCTCCCTGGTGCTTCTTGGAAACTCCCACAGTCATTAATGATTTCATATTGGACCATTGGATTCAGGCTCTGGTTAATCAGAGCAAAATCACTGAGGCATCCGTTCCCACCTGCTACAACTCAGAAGAGGAGAAATTGAAGAAATCAAGACACCTGGAGAACTGTTCTCACCTGAAAGAAACACTTGGCACCTTGTGGGATCATTTTCTAATCAGGAAGGGAGGACAATACAAAATCCAAGCCTCTCTCACTCACTATCTCTAGCCTCCCACAGCTCCATCTCAGGACATTCAGGATATGTGAAGAAGAGAGTGAGCACAGAGCTGCTAGCTGGCAGGAAGGAAGGATGGAAGTTTGACATCCTTGGTAATTTTAGAGCCTATTTCTACATATCCAGGTAGCTCTAGACTTTAAAGAGAAAAGGATAACGAGGAATGAAATAGGATCCCAACACAGATGTGCTACAAGATCTCAAGAAATTTGCTTTATTACCCAATGGCATACTTTCCAGCCTGCAAAACTGAGCAACAGGACAGGGTTGTGGAGTAGGGAGCATAGTTGTAACACTTCACATCACCAAGCATTTGGACTGTAGCGATAATGAAGATTCAAATACTTGGATAGCAAAAAGAAAAAAAAAAAATCAGACAACAAAACACACCAAATAGATAAAAAAAGTAGATAAGTTCATAATTTCAGATCCTTCCAACATATTCTTCCAACATTTCACATTTACTTTTCAAATGATTTCTCAGAGAGAATCTAAATATTCTATGCGAGCAGTGAAAACTGAAACCAATCTTCCCAGCTATCTTCCTTATTAGAGGGTTTCACATTTCTCAGGATACTACAGTAACCTATTTGATCAATTCTTGCTTTCTCTTACACAGATTGCCAGCAGAAGAACAAGTATGTGCCAGTTATACAGTGATGGATATCATGACCAGGTTTCACTTCCGTAAGAATGGGTCTGAAGCTCCCAGTCTTTTTAGAGGCAAGTCTCCTGCAGAACTGTGTTATATCATATAGCTTCTTCTTACTGTCAAATAAGGCTGGATCTATACTATCAAATTAATCTGAATATAAGTCACACAATGGAAATACAATTCTTATTTTTTAACCATGCATGTAGCATAATTATACAGCAGCCCTAGAATAAGTTTACTCTGGACTCATTAGTGCATGTTTAAGTTGAGGAGCAAACACCACATACACTTCTCTCGGAGAAAAGCACTTATTTTTCTGCATGACAGAATGATGCTACTTATTCCATGCTGCTGGGTCTCCAATTCACATTTAAAATGTAAAGCTACATACATGTTCAGCAGGGCAGAGAACACCAATCCTTTCTCCCAAAACAGCTACATCATTCACAGAAAGGCTGATAATAATTTTCATTTATACACCCAAGCACACCCCTAAAGCCCCAAAAGTTAGGAAGGCAGTTCACTATTGCAGTAAAAAGGGTAAAACTGCAAAGTTTTTAAAGCTTCCATTTACATTCCAAGGGAATTTGGCTCTTGAGTGAGCCTCCGGGTAAGGCAGATAACTGAAACATATTTCTGCCTTTCAAAGTTCCCATTTTCTCAGCATGACACATTTTGTCATTCAACTTCCTCCTGAAATGAAGCATACAAAAGGCATTTTTCAAGAATTAGAAGGTAAAAGAGAAAGGAGAGATAGGCTTTCGGTGCCAGAACTGTTCCAAAGTAAACGTGTACAGCTTAATAAAGCGAGTACCTTCAGAAATGCCAGCTACCACCACCGCACACAGTGCTGGGGCTCTTCTGGGTAAGAAGTTAGAGCAGACTTAGTAACGCTGCTTGACTCCTTACAGACAACACAGTAAAGCAACTCACAAAACTGCGCACTATCTAGGAAAGTGCATGGATATAACAAGGCTTCAAGTATTAGCGCCAGCCCTGCTGTCTCCAAATTGTTTAGATTCTCTTAAAGAGAGACAGGATATATATATATATATATATATTTATATATAAAGACAACACAAATAACAGCATGATTCACACGAAAAGGCAGTGGGCAGGGACAGATAAATGAAATAAGCAACCAAAGGCTTAGCAGGATGAGGTGGTGTGACATACCAGTAAGAGCGAGGGGAGGAGCAGCAGCTGGAAGAGCAGCAGCTGGAGCAGCAGCCGCCCAGGCACCCTGGGCAACTGTACATGGTATGAGCTGACATGCAAACAGAAAGCAAAGATAAAAATGTTGTACAACAGCTGATGGCTCCAATGATGAAACAGAAGGAGAAAGCGGTCATACTGTGCTATCAGCCTGGAGGGAAAATGACTTTCTGTTAGCACAAAACTGCGCCATGCCTATTTTCACCATCCAATTGTTTACACTGAACCTCCTCCTGGAGAAGTTCCCTGCCTTCTTTTTCTATAACCCACTTCATATCTATTTCCACAGCTTCTGATAAACCTCCAGAAACAAACAAAACGCTACAGGATCCTGAAGTCTCCAAGCAGCAAGCAAACAAGAAAATCCCATCACTCCAAGCTATGTCAATTATGCACCAATATTTTTCAACTCTCAGAGTCTGATCTTAACACTTGTATTATTACTAAATACAGATTTCCATGTTCAGAACAAAACCTTGTCCAAAGTTCACTTACATAAATTTAAAAAAAACCCTTCAGCTCAATAGGGTTTGACCTAATATTTTTATTCTTGGCATCTGGATGATGCCAGCTGTGCTACTGCTGTTACTGAAGTTCACAGTTATCAGATCAGCATGTTTGCCAAACATTGCTCTGAGGTACCTTTCAGAAAGAAAAACAAATATTATGTTCCTACATAATTCATGTTTTCAGTAGTACCACCATTCACAAGCCTCTTTATTTAATATGCTACCTGAAGGAAGCAACATTCCCTGCCAAATACAATAAATCAGACACTTCACACGCAGATTCATCTTCAATGTTATTGCCAAGACCAGATCTTTCTGACACCCTCCAGTTTTTACAACAGTCCCTATCTCAGAAGGGAAAATGAAATAACAAGACTGCAACAAGTCGTCACTGACACATTAGCATTTCATTTGCCTCATTTATATACTTTATTTCCTTTAGTTTGTTGTCATTCCCCAACGTGCATTATGTTCTACTAAGTTTTGCTACTTTACATTTACAGAATGAATTACATTTGTTCTGTTTACAGTAGCACTAAGAAACGGAGTAAAATTAGCTCTGTCAGAACAGGCTTTGCTATTTAAAAGCAAAAGATGTTCAAATGTTTTAGCCATTTTAAGTCATTCTTGCTTTCCCCCTGGAGCGTCTGGGTGAGTCGCCCGTTATAGTCACAGCTAAAAGCAGAGCACACTCCAAGGCTCACCCAGTCCCAGCTTGTAAACCAAAAAGAGCAGATGCTGCCAGTGCCTGGCCCCCACAACCGTGAGAAAGCCTCGAGGAGACATTCACAGGCACACAGGACACAGGGTCGTGCAGCCTCAGCATCTGCTGTGCTTCTGGGTCCGATGACACCTGGGAAACCTGGGGGACAGTGAGGCCCAGAGACCAACTCAGGGTGCCAGTGGCTGGCTCCAATATGCTCCCTAAACCCCAGAAGAGCTTTTCACCTGATCCACCCAAGTAAGAGATGCTTTCAAAATGAAGAAAGTTACTTGCCTACCTTTGGGCAGGCTCCTAAACCTACAAATACCCCAAAATGTAAAGGAGGGGTTCTGAGTAGACTAGGCAAAAAAAAAACCTTCTGAAAAACACTAACAGCCCCACTCAGCAAAGGCCACGGTTGCATGCACACCATAAGCTGGCATTTGCCAGTACTGTTTCTGAAAGAAGCCGTCCCACTTTCCATCAAACCATCTGTTTGTTTCTCTCCTGCTGCCACTTGATGCGTTGTGCCAGCATGAAAAGCTGTGTAACCCAGATTGAGGAACTGACCACACCAGGATGAAATTATTTCTTTTAAAGTAGTCTTGGTGAGGCTGGTTCCACCTGCGTTGATTGAAGAGGGCCACCCTTCCCCAGGCTGAGCCTCTTTATTCCTTCCTGTGGAGGTTGTCCGAAAGCCAGAAATAAGCGACAGGGCCTTGTCTTTTAATTTGGCTCACAGAAATTAATCTCACAAATCACGACAACACACTCACAGTAATGATAAGGAAATATTTCCTAATATGGAATAAAAACCGAATATTGGAGTTGTGCTGCACTCCAGGATTTCCTGCTATTCAACAAAGCAGAGCAGCAGAAGTCTCCCATTAGCAGCGGCTGTGATTCAGTTCTCTGCTCCTTTCAACGAGAAGCAAGCATGGCTGACAAACACAAATTCATTCCCTGATGGGAAAAGATACAGGCTGGGTGAAACCGTATGTATATATAAAAATACATATGCATATGAATACATACATAAACTATGTACATCTACACCTATATAAAATGTATACACTTTGTTTTCTTCCTTTTAGAGTTAATCTTTTTGTCCACCTTAGGTAGCAAAGAAACTTTTGATCCAAACATCCTAACCTTTGCTTTCACTAACAATGGGAGACTCGTCACCTAAAGTTTAGAAACAGAAATCCACTAATAAGGTCACTTCCATCTCAGCTCCACTTGCCTCAATGTTTGGTGATACAATTACATTCTTTATGCCCTACTATCAATAGCTCTGTCCCAACGTAAGAGTACATTTTGAGACATCCTGTACTTGGAACATTCACTTAGCATTGAATGACTTACAATGACATACCAAAATCTTCAGGAGCTCAGTCCTTTCAAATAACTCATTTTATTTTCTTTACAGAAGGGTTTTTTACGATGATCTAATTGTTTGGGTTTTAGCAGTACCAAGTCAAATTGCTTTACTGTGCACATGTGTGGCTGCAAGATAGGACTCCCCCACCCACCCCATTAACCTCACGTAGAGAGAAAGAGGAAAAAATAGAGGTTGTACTTCTGCTCCATCAGCAAGGACGGATGGCTAGAGCTAGGAACAGCAAGGGAATAGAGGTGCTGGTGTGTTCACACCCTGCTCTGTCTTCCAAGGAGTGCTCCAAGTGGGAGGTCAGCTCAGGACAACACCCTGGGGGACTAAATGAAGCATGAGACACGATGAGGGAACTAGGCTTGCAGTCCCATGCAGCCACCCCCTTCTTCCCAGGGTTTACCACAGCATCTGTATTGATGCATTTTAATTTATTGCCAACAAGAGAAATCAGTAGCTTGCTGAAATGCTAACAATGCCATGCAGTGAAATGGCATTTCATAGCTTGTTTTAGCTTACTTGTATCTTTCCTTTCTCCTGTCTCTCCCCAAGTTTCACAGTGCTGCAAATCTTTGTCCTCTTAGAAGTGTCTAAAAACAGGAAGCTCTTCTATCTACTCAAGTAATTGCATTCCTGTGCACTTAAGCATTTTCTCAGCTTTTAGCAGGTACTTGCATCCAAGCATATTCAAGAAAACATTGTTTTAAGATCTGCTAAATTGACTGGCATAAAAAGCCCATGCTAAATATTTTGCTTCAATGTTTGGGATCATAAAATAATTACAGAGCAAGGTTGATAACCAAAAATCTGCTTCCATCAGTTATTTGTTTTATGGATAAAATTATACTCAGATCTGATGAAAGAGCTGTCCCACTCCAAAACACAGACAACTGCCTAAAAGTAAAATTCAGTTGCAGTGAATTTCTTTACATCTGGCTCTTTCACAGCCAAGAGACACAACTTTGGGCAGAAGTAAAGAATAAGAGAACAAGCCTCTAACTTGGCCCCATTAAGTTGTAATACATTAAAGTTTCCTTTAAGTTGTAATACATTTTCAGCTTTGATCCAAGAAACTCTACTCTCAAATTTTAGGGATGCTGTAAAGCCTTTCTATTTTCTAAAGTGCCTAGGGAAGCAGGAGCAGAGGGAGGCTTTGCCTGTGGGAACTAGAAGGGACTTTTGCATTGGAGAATGCTGGAGTAGAAGAGGGTACTAAGTTTGTTTTTCTCCTTACTGATGTATGTTCGAATCCCTGACTCTTGCTAGGCTCTTTTTAGATCACATCAATCAAATTAAGTATAGTAATTATACATGTTAAGTCTGTGCCAGCAAAGGAGATGACTGCTAAATGAGATACAGAACATCAATGACCATCTAGAGCCTGTGTAATGCCTCCAGTCAGGGTTAATGAGCACAACAGATCCCTCTGGCCTTAAAAAGCTGCAAATGCAGGTAGTGCATCTTGTTAGTATATGCACTACTGGAGAACAGATGTTTGCCCATTCAAATCCCACCACAAGAGTTCATTTCTTTAACTATGATTTTTTGAGGAGACAGCTGTTGGCACATAAAGCCAGCTACCCTGATGAGGCCCAGTATACAGAGAGATGAAAAGATGTGTGTGGTCTCTTGACATAAGAGAGCAATACGCGGTACCATCTTCCTACTGCCTGAAGCTGGGAAGTAAATTTTGAATGGTGGGGATGGAGTTGCGCCATACTTGTACCACCAAACCATCAGGACCTCTGGCCATCAGTACCAAAGGTGGAGAAAGAAATATTACTTCATGAAGGAACTATAATGGCAACGTTTGATCCCTACAGTGATAATAAGGACAACTCAGAAGAGAAGGTATTACTAGTCTGCCTTATTATCAGACTGTTGTAGGGGAAAACAGTCAATACAACTGTGGTTTTGCATTTCAACATTTATATCACTTTGAGAACGTATATATCACTGTATCAATCCATACATCACTTGAGAATAAAAATACACTGCAAGTGGATACCTGGAGCTTATCTTTCTGAGATTTAAAGGTTTAGGTACAGAGAAAAACAGCCCTTTCAGTGGCATTTACAAAGCCTTGCCTTCATGAAATCTGAGTCTTCCTGCAACCTACTGCTTAACATCCCAACTGCTCATCTCTAGGGCTGAAGTGACCAGAGGAGTACTTTGTTATGGCTATGTATATGTTATGTATACACACACAATCCCTCCTACACAATCACATATCCACCCTTCTAGGAAGACAAGAGAAAGGCAAAAAATCAAAGGAAAATTAAATATTTGCCACTAGGTGAAAGATGACAAGGTTTGTGATGGGCATTAGTTCCCTGTGGAAGGTCATTCTCCAGTCTTGGCCTGGGAAAGCTCACACAGAATGGGTGGTGTTTTCCTTTAAATTAATCTCAGAGATTTGATTGTATTATCTGGTTTCCTAGTTAAAGGACAAGAGAGGCAAAAGCAGGGTGTGCATAAAAGCTCTGGCTATATCCAGCTGCAAGAGAAAGTGAGAGGGAAAAGAAACAGAGGATATCTGCTTAGTTTCTATAAGATAATAAGGCTGCATGTAGCTGCTATGCTGCAGTTAAACATGCAAGAACAGGCAAATTTCCAGATTAAAATGAAAGAACTCAGTTTAATATGCTTTCAAGATTAAATAGATTATGGCAAGAATAAGAGAACAAAACAAAAACTTCTCTGGAAGCAAACCTTTCCCACAAAGAAAGCATTCAGAACAGAACAGTCTTGCAGCATGTCCTGAGGGCTAAGCACACTTGACTGAGAAAAGGAGGAAGACTCATCAGAAAGAAGGACTCTTCATGGAACAGAGGTTATCGCATACAAAAGTCTGGGCTTTACGGGAAAGTAGGAGGAAAAGTAACACTTGTGTTCCTGCAGAATGGCTCTCACTGTTCCTTTTTAAGGTCTAAGTCTCTATTGCCCTGCAAGGTGACTAAGTGTCATTGTGCCTCCATTTCTTTGTCAAGTGGAGATGAAGACAAGTGGAGTTACCTGCAGGAAATCTGAATGGAAACACTAGTTTAGTGCAAACAATGTGTAAAGATGGAGACTGGTGGAGTGGCAAATCTTTCAGGCAGCAATCTGAATTGCTTGACAAGTTGGATACAACCAGCTATTTCCCAAAAATAGTAACCAGAGAAAAACCCAAATAAGCCGTAGGAAGAATGAGATCATTTCCACTTTTGAAACATTATTTAATGTTAACATTTCCTTATGGGGATGGGCCCCATGCACAAGGTCCTTACACAGAAAGGATAGACATTACTGCCAAGTTCTGTTTCAAGGAGTGTCAATGCAGGTCTATTAATTGCTTCTCAGAGAGAGAGGTCCCTCCGTCTTGTTCTGGCCATGCACTCCAACTGTTTTCCCAATAATGCAGCCACAGCTACAGGCGAGTTAGGTGAACTCAGCAGCCTGACAAATCTAAGCTACCAACCAACCACCTCCAAGCTCTTGTAAAAAGGAGACCATTCTTCCATAAAACCAGCAAGTTTGTTTGTCCCACCCTCCAACTACACAACTGCTAAATTCAGTGGAAGAAGAGTAATGAAACATGGGTAGGCACAGAGGACAAGGGGGAGAAAGCACTGTTCCTTTTGCAGGCACCCAAAATTTGGCTGCCATCCAAGCAGGGTTTGGATACACCTGTGGGGATGGGAGGACAGGACCATCCCTTTTCACAGCAGCCAGTTACATCAGATTGGGCACAATATAAAACTCAGAGTTTAACAGTGATAACTGTTAAACAAATGTTAGCTCTTGCCAATGAGTCACATTCTTCTTGCACCAACTTTTGCTGGCTCCATTTGGAAACTGGCTGAAGAAGAGCCAGCTTTGCAAAGCTTTCAGGAGTCAGGCTATAACTACTTTCTCACAGCCCCTTTACTTCAGGCTGCAACAATACAGAACATAATTCATTTGATTTTGATGAAAATGGTTCTGGTGAGGGTCATAACGATGAACAGCTGAACGCATATCCCCTAGACAGCGTATCTTACGCTGCACTCTTTGTAAATACAGCTAGTGTTATTCATAAAGACCAGGAAGGGTTTGTACTGCGTGCTGCTTCTGCTTGCTTCGTAAGCCATACCAAGCTCCATACATCCTGGAGCGCCGCTTGGTTCCTGTATGTTGAACAAAGCCCAGTGTGGAGAAGCAAGCTCACAGAGCAATGCTGACATGGAGCAGAAGTACACCATGCAGTAGACACAGACATAATTTGTGCTTGAATTTGAATAGTTTTATGCTCACCCAAAGAACACAGAACAAAGAGCAAAGCCTGGTACCTGATCTACAGTAACACACCAGGAACATCCACTGTAGGATGCACTATAATTTCTCACTCATTTCTTAATGTGATTCCTCTCATTCTACTCAACAACTCTACCAGAAAAGTTACCAGCAAAGGTATCCCTAACACAACCTCTAATGGTGACTTGAGGTGGACAAATCTTTCTGCAAAATAAAACCACATTAAATTCCTGGTATTTGCCAATGCTGCAAATGTTGAAGTCATGAATATTTTGAGTTTTCTTTTTCTACTTGCAGATGATGCATACATAGAGGAAGGATGCTCTTGCGGCCACAACACAGGAAACTGCATTAAGTAACAGATGATCTGGATTCTATTTTATTTCCCATGTGCAAAAGCAAACTCTATAGAAAGAAAGAAAAACATCTACTTAGGGTGTGCCTCAGTTACCCTACTGAAAACAAACATGTAACTCCTGTACCTTGCAGGTCATGTTAGGAGGCATAACAAGTTCATATGCACAAAGAACCTGGGCTCTTGAGAGGAAAGATGCTAAAAAAGTATTAAAAATGTATTTATTAACATTTATTATTTAACCTGGCCCCAAAAGTTATGAAGCATGTGGCCCCTTCCTTGTTATTGCACTTCTCTGAGCTGCCCATTCAATCAGACCAGACAACCAGTTAACTACTACAGTCGACTGTCGAGGAGGCATTAATCTATATACTGTAGATGCAGAAGGGTGTGCGGCAAGATAAGCAACTGAGGTGTTTTTTTCACTGTTCTAAAGACAAGGTTGAAGAGACTCATTCTGACTTCAGAGACTGGAAGAAAATATATAGGAAAAGGCACTAGAAAGAACAATTAAATGTTAATACACTGCAAATGGCCAAGTTTAGCAATAACACTTCCAAGTTGAGTTACACTCAGCCTTGGTGAAATATTGCTGTTGTGAATCCAGATGAAAGCATTCATTCAAATGACTGCCCAGTCAATGTTTACACATTCTGTTGTTCGTATGCAAGTAACATTAATCAGCTGCCTTTTAAAGTACTGATAAATGGACAACATTTGGAAAGTTTTAACAGTTTTCCGGTAAAGCCACCCATAGTATCAGCAATGTAGTTTGTCACATTGATATAACACAGGGCAAGAGAGAATACTTCTCAACTTCACTGAACACTAGGAAGCAGCTGCTCTGCTGTATTCTCTTCACTTCTTCTAAAAAATAAAGAGAAGGGAGCCTAATAATGTAGTATTAGCACAGAATCAAAACAATTTCCATTTGTGAGTCCTCAGGTCATTAAGTATTTCTTCAGTGGAGTAAATACATTTCAACTCACACTCGTTTACAAAAAGAAAACCAAGTAAAATCCCTTAATTTAGAAGTACCCCTGGCAGTCACAAAAGGTCTGTGCAAAAAATAGTATTTTTCACTCCACAGATCATACCCCAATTGATAGTAAGCCCTATCTCTCTAGAGTAGATACATAACAAAAACTTTGTTACTCTCCCCATATCTACGATGATAACATAGCGATAAAAGCAAGATCTGGAGGCTGGTCTATTTTTTTTTTATCCCCTTGAGTAAAATCTTGCAAAATAAATCAGTAATAAAATAAATTATGGAAATTTCAGCAAATCCTGAAAGCACAGGGAAGCTGCTGTGCTGGCAGCCTTCAGGAGAGAAGCTGTGCACTCCCCCTTCCTAGCATGCCCAAAACTGCAAAGGTCTCTTGGGGTTCTTACCAAGCCTCAAGCTGCTTTCCTCTCCTTTGGGTTATTCCTTATGTTAATAATGCCAGAAAGCATCTTCATCTTCCAATCAACTGGAGCTGCAAGCTTTATTCTGCTTCCCTATGTAGTGTTCCTCCCAGCTATCCAAGATGTAGGCTTATATCGCACTCTCCACATGTCATTCTCAAAATATGAGGACAATTTCAATTTAATTTTAGAAATGGAGAAAGTATAGCACAAGAAAATTAATCAGACCCAGCAAAATAAAAATTAACTTTTAAAAAGTCAACTATGCAGCACCATACCACCATCTGAGTGAGGCACAAAGTGTAATTTGCAGAAGCTGCCAGAAACCTGAAGGAAGAGCTGAGATGTGGAATCACTGCATTAGTCCCGACTCTTACCTTGAGTTTAGTATTACAGTCAGATGGGGTCAGCACTTGGGAAAGGCAAGCTGTTTCTCTGGCAAGCCTTCGTACCGATATGCGTTTGAAAAATAAAATGTGTGCACTTAAGGAACATAAAAATGTTTTATGGAATCCTATTTTTAACACTAAATGGCACATTGAACTATGGGAAAAACTAGAATTAGAAAAAAGCTCAGTTGACCTGAGCCCTGGGTTTTTCAGAGGTGCAACTGCAGAGGATCTCTGCCTAATTACACTGCTGTTTACACCGGGCCCTGCGGCTTTTGCAGCTGCTGTTGAAGAAGCACATACTTCACACTCCTCTGGAGAAAAACAAACATATTCTGACTACCCTATCAGCAAAACAAAAGGAGTCTGTGAATTCACAAGTTTTTGCATGCACCTGCAGGGACATTTTACTAAGGTGAAGCCAGCAGATTTTATTGTTGATATTTCAGCTGCCATAGGAAACTACTGCTGTCACACAGCAGTATCAGAGCACATACACGCATTCAAGGCTGCAGAACTGGAAACCCACCAGGGCCTTGCTCGAACTCATCTTTTTATCCTGAAAAATGTGTTAACCTCTGTTCTACCAGCTGTAGTGGCAAAGTCCTAAAATAATCATCCTCTCAGAAGGTAGAAGCAAACATCTCCTCCTAGTGCTTTTTCATCTCCACTGACTACAGAGGACAGTTAAGACTACAAACTGGCTTGGATGTGCAACTTTTAAGCATCCAAGTATAGGTAGATGAATCCTGCCTGGCAGCTGATACAATGCTGAGGGTACCTGGAATTAATCTTTGGATTTAATGGTTTGCTTCTCCTGATAGTCTCAAAAGCTGGTAACCGTTCAGCCACGTCTGTAACAGGTTTCTCAAGCACTTTTAGAAAACCAGCCTTGCTGAATACTAGTCTGACAGCAAATGGATGTGACTTACAGTAAAAATATGTTCCAAGGGCCAGATGAAGCACACAAAACAGGTGACATCTCTCCCCCATCCCCATCTGTGTCATAGAGCCCTGGATTCTCCAGCAGAGGAGGACCAGGCAACTGTCTAATGTGGATAGATCCAGCTCCCACCAAGCTTAAGACAATTTGAATCTCCCTGTGGTTTCAGCATCTTGTTATTTTTACATCCCTCAACTCTGAGCACCTCCATAGACAGTAAAAATATTCCCCACATAAAGAAAAAAGATGAAGATCTGAAGCGCGCTCTCTCTCTAGTGTTTGCTAGAAATAGCTCTTTGGAGACATCCTTTGCCAAAGCTTCAAAGGTTGAATTATAACATTGAAGTATTCATAATGCAAGTTTGTTATGTATCTCGTGAAGCATGGCTGGCAGTCAGAGATGGCATCTTTCAGCTCAAAGATCTGGTCCAGGCAATAACTGGAAATAGCTCTTTGGTGGCTTACGTGAAATGAGTCAATGGATCTCAGTCCAGCTCTCAGTAAATTAGGAACCAGATCACAAAAGCATCTGTAAGAGTCACTTCCTTTGTTGATACCATTCTAAAGGCCAAGGACTGAATAAGGTGGGGAAAATGAATTACCCTCCCTCAAAATAGCACATTCCTTCAAAACATGAATTGCTTTTAGCTAGCATCTATGGTGAAAGTATCCCAGTGTGGTTTTACTAAATATGAACTAATCTAAGTGTTTCTTTAAGTAATATATGTAACCCCACACTTCCTCAGTAGGAAAAACCAAGACCTACTGACTTCAACATGCCAGAGCCATGCAAAAGGAGAGCAGACAACAGGAATATTCCCATCTCACATGCTAACTGCATTTCTGCTTTCTGGAGATAACAAAACTTCAAGATATAAATACTCTCAAGTATTTTACTGTAAGAAAATCTAGTATGCAAACATCGGCTCACCTTGAATAAACCGCTCAATTTCAAGGACTTACACCATTAGGAATATTCACCTTGTCTTTGCCAGTAAAGGGGCATGAAGCAAGTAATATAAACTTAGAAAACTAAGAAAACTAAGAAAAAGTAACAATATTAAACTCTGCTTTAAGAAAACAGTGTAATTTTAAGAGGATACAGATAATACGGGACCAAAATCTTTGATCATGAACATCGATCTTTATTGCTCATAATAAAACCACATATCACCACAAATAAAAAATCCCCACTATATAAATCCCAGTGAATTAACTTCACTAGAAAGCAAAACCATGTCAGAAACAGAATTCAGAGCAATAGTTTTGAAAAAATCAGTCGATTATATTAATTAATTTGAACTTAGTTGCATTTGGATGGCACAAAGTAACTGAATATAAACACATTTAATACTAAGGGATTGGTGCTGCTCAGTGAATTTAGAGATGCCGACTTGAGAGAAAAGAATGCGTTTCATTCAAAGAAGATGAAGGCCTTCTGAATTTTGGTGCTCAGTAAATAGCTGCTAAACTGATTGTGTGATGCCTATGAAGTACACAGGGTCAGATGTGGTCAGTACCTCCAAGAGCACTGGATCTTTCAATATTGAAAAAGCACTTATAAGAAGATCTTGGCACATTCATATATCCTTGCTCTGCCTGTCACTTCAAAAAACGTCTTAGGTATCCACAACAGAGGGTGGATTATCCTCTGTCATTCCCCTCTCCCTCAAAGTTGATTTGATGAGAATTGTATCATCAAATTCAATATCAGCAGTAGGTTTAGCAGTCTATCAACAAAAGAGGCTTCTTGCTTAGGTACTGACTTAGGTACATGGAGGTACCAAAGACAGACAAGACTTACAAAGAAATTCTTAAGTGTTTATTTTATTCATATTTTAGTCATTGAAAAATATTATAATTTAGATCCCATTAATCTGGAAAGTCATTATAATGCAATCAGTGCAGCTTCTTTGTAAAAAGTAGAGTTAGCCAAATTTTATTTCTGTTAAAAGTCCTACACTCTTGGTCAAGCACAAACTACATTCCTGATCCACCCAAGGAAAATAAAAGAGGAAAAAGCATAAGCGGGTGCAGTGTTTGTTATATCACAAGCAAAAAAGCTCCTATTTCCCCTCCCTAGATGTACATATATGATGGGAGCCTACTTGTGAGTGACTTGATCTTGTAAATTAGATGCTTTTTGACAAGATGATCACCTCCCTTGAATAAAAGGAAGCTGCACCCAAGGCACAGACTCAGACGTTCCAGACAGAAGTCTGGCCTGCCATCCAAGACAAATATGGAGCTTAATCTGCACTGCTCTTACTGTGGTTTATTAGTTTGCAATATCTGGAGAGGATTTACTTTATGATTCAAAGACAAGGTGGGTGGGGTAGACCTTACTTAACCAACTACTTTGTGGTAAAATCCAGCCTCACCTTGGCAGGCAAGAGAGGGAGGGAAAGCACTTAGATTCCACACTGACAGAAGAAAATCTCATCACGCAACTGCATTCTTCAACACAGGCAGATGCAGATTCACTATCGGTCTCTGATGTCCTAAGTAAGAATACAGAACTTTTATCCTCCTAATCTGTATGGAAGCTCTTTAAAAATGACATAACTGCTTCAGAGCACTTAGGCAAAAGAACCGCGAAAATACACTTACGCTGTTTTTCAGACTGAGAAAATGACAGCAAAATAGAAATAAGATACTGTCAAGACTTGTCTCAAAAGTGAGCTTCTACATGGAAAAATATACAAAGAACACTAACAGGTTTCAGTATATTTTTTTTTTTAAAAAAAGAGAAATAGTATTTTGAAATTTGACAATTTTTGAAAATTGTCATAATAATTCTTCTCTTGCAGCCATTACTCCCTAAACAACACATGCTCATCCCATGCCTGGGTGTCAAAATCTGAAGCTGAGATTGAACTGTAAAGAAATCCAAACTTTGCCTTCTAAATATGACTGCTTGTTCAATAAAAAAGGCAAGGGAGAAATTAACTAAAATTACTTATCTTTATTACAGTAGAACAATTTCCCCCAATTACCTCATAATTACTTTCTTTTTCATTTTTGACTTTTCACTATTCTTTCCATTCTTTCAAATGCAGTGATCTAAAGTACGCGTGAAAAAAATGGATGTGTATCTATTAATGTTTTTTTTCTAAATATTGCTTTTGATTGTAAAGCTCATTTCACAAACCAGAATGTTATTTTGCTTATTTAAACAGATAGCAGGCAAGCATATTTCTTCATTGTATCCTCACCACAACCAGAGTTTTGCATCTTACTGATGAGGGAAGGTGAAGGCAGCAGCATTTTTGGCAGGCTCCAAAGAACCTCTTTGCTAGTTTCCAGCAAAGGCATGCAGCAAAGCTGTTCTGTCAGCAGCCAGGCTGCAGCACAAGCTGGGAGCAGCAGCTGAAATCAGTGCTGTAGGTCAGGGTATATTCAGACATGTGAAATTCTCTCCTCTCTGGTTTGGGTGATATGATGTTCATCTATTTTTCCTGAACACGGAAAAGAATTTATTCTTTTTTTTTTATCGTTTACCACTACACAATTGGCTTATATATCTGTAGGCAAAAGCAAACAGTTAACATGAATCAGGTGCCCTCTGGGATTAAATAGGGCTCACAGGTATGCAAGTGTGAGCCTAAGTCTTTGGAGTTATGAATGAGCCACAGCTGTCAGAGACAATGCTTTCAGTATGAACTTAGAGCAAGTGGCATTGTGATAGCAGGGTACATGGCAAGTTGTACTCTGATGCCTCCCGAAAAACCAAGTGGAAAGTTGCTGTAAGTCACCCTACAGTAACATCAGCACCACTGATATTGATCAAAGGAGTTGGGATTAAAGCTGCAATATATGAAATCAACTTGAATACCCACATATTGGTCAGCCCACTAACACACTCACAGTCCAAGATTCACTGTGCCGTCAGGGGGACTGATCATACCAGTAAGGCCTTCATTTCGCATTCCTCACCATGACAAAGCCCAGAGCAGTAAGTCTTGGAAGACAAGAGGACACATCACCATTCCTGATGCAAGAAACTTTGATACGAGTTCACTTACATCTAAATTACATCCCAGATATAACCAGCCCTCTAGAAATGCTCAAACTGATTAGCTGATAAACACAGTATAATCCTCACCTGGACAACTCCATCCTTCCATAGATTACTACCATACTAGCACAGCTGAAATCCAAGTTTTCATCCCACACATTTGTTCTCCAGTAACACTACCTTAGCTACATGGCCTCAAATCTTTGGAGACAACTTTGCATTTCCACGTGCACCTGGGGCTCACAGTGACTTCCTGTTGAAGGAATGGATGAGTGTTGCTTGTAAACACTGCTAATTACTGAAAACTAGAGCTGGTCAAGAAGTGGTACATGCTGTGAACATTAAGAAGGAAGCTAAAAAAATTTCCAATTTCTTTGAAGGTTTGCCAGCAAAGCTTAAAAAATCTAAAGCATTTTACTTTGTTCTTTCCCTTTATTACTGGCTCATGAAAGAAAGACAGAGAGGGAAATGAAAGGAGAGCAAAAGGACTTTGTAGGCGGAGAAAGTAATCCCCTCCTCTACTCCCTTAATATTACAAACCAAAATAACTGATTTTGGTTTTCCAGATCTTTATCTCCCTCCAATCTAAAAGCTGTCCTTCTCAAAATCTTCTAAGTTACCTGCAATTCATTTTATTACCTGAAACTATTTCTGAAGATGATTGTTCATAATACCAGAGATCATCATAACTTAGTGATTTCCAACCTGTGGTCCACAGACACTGTCAGCAGCCTGCTGCTGGTCAATGGGACAGGAGTGTTTTTTGATAAAAGGTGCATAGTGGTCTGCAAATGGGTTGCGGCTTGACAGTAGTCTGTGGTTCACTGAACTTGAGAACCACAGCCTCAACTTCTGTTGCTGTCTAACCACTCCACGGCTTACGTAACTCAACCTCAGAGCCAGCTGTAACACTCAGATTCAGCTGAAGAATATCAGGGGAGCTTTACGTGACTTCAGTTCCACATGTATCTCTTCTAAGCAGACACTAAAGGTCAAGCATATTCATGTTTTAATACATACACATTTTTATTACCTCCTATGAGGACCCCTCCACCCTCCCATCACTAGATGTTTAAAGTAATGTCTATATTCTGCACTTTGGGCTTTTCAAATACTTCAGAATAGTCTCAGATCTATAGATTTTTAATCATCTTACTGTCATTTTGCCTGACTTCAAGTGCACTCAGTTTCTAGTTCGAATGATTCAAAGCACAAACAATTTACAGTAGATTATTTCAGGTGTTTTTAATGTAATTCTTTTTTATAAATAAAAAACCAAACCCTTTCTAATTGCTACTTGTGCAACTTATCCAGACTACAAGTGGGCCAAGATGCTCACATAATACATATTTCATATGAACTCTCCTTTTCTGTTAAATGAAACTCCCTGAGAAGATAAACAAGACAGAGCAGGGAAAGAGTCTCTGTGCAATAATTAACCATATAAGAGAATCCATCTAATACACTTAAATATTAAGTGGCCATCTATATACTTTGCTCAGAAGAGATTTGAGAGGTGAATTCATAGAGAACTCCTGTTTTAATAAACCTTGCTTCTCTGCTCTTAGTCATTACTTCCCAAGACGCTACCTAGGCCTGTTAAGATTGAGGAAAGGCTAAACAACAAGACTTCACTAGAAATTGTATTTAGAATATAATCAGGCTTGTTTTAGTTTGTTTCCACCCCTCCATAAACTTGAATGTATTTCCTGTCCTACAGCATTTGCAGAAACCAAGATTCATGCTGTAACTAATTTCATGAAGTGAAGGGAAGAAATTATTTTAAAACCTTAAGCAGCCAGCTCAATTTAGTAAGAGAAATTTTCTTTGGGCACAACAAAACTTTTGATTTACAGAAGTGAAATACGTCAAATCAGTCAGGAAGACTATCAACTCACATGCTGAACCAGAGTTCTTTACCACTTTAGTGGACTAACCAAGCACAAACAAAACCAACAAAACTCAACAACAAAGATGCATGTTCATGACACCAGAAGCAACAGAATTCCTTTCTTTCACCTTGACAGCCAGCATTCACTGCGATGCACTTCACTGCTTTCCAAGACGCACCACTATTATGAGCTGCACCATCAGACGACCTTACTTGGTAAGTAAGTCTTACCAAGTGTATTTGCTACACAAATATCTGTTAACCAAAAGCCATTACTCCACTAAACAGGAATGTGCTTTAACAGTTGGCTGATATGTATTTGTAACAGCCATGTCTTTCACTGCTGTACATTTGCCTAGTGTCCCACAGAGAAGCTCATGTGCAGAACACAGAATTCCCTTAGAGTTCTAGATGTTAGTGCTTGTTAAATTATACTTTTACTTATTGTTAAGTACTTATTCTCCATATTCAGTTTCTCCAGTTTGTAAAAAAGAGGTACTCCCACTAAATCCTTACCTTGTGATTGAATTTGTTCCCCTTTCCTGCTCTGCCAAACACTAAATACCACAAAACAGAAGAATCTGGTTATCTTTAACTTCAAGAAGCAACAACTGCCTATAAACAATGCAGTACAAAGCTTTTGTCTGCAGAGCTACTAATATAAGCTTTCCTCTTTGTACAGGACTCAGCATGCTAAAAATTAGTGACATTTTAAGTGGAACAATTCTTTCATCATCAGGCTGATAGTTGGCTGGCATTCTGGTTACCTCCCTTATAAGGCACCAGTGAGAGGGAAGGGCTGGGAACACATTATGCAACTATTCATGGTAAAAAAAAAAAAAATAGAATTAAAGCAAATTTTAAGGAATGTCTATGATAAACACTTTTCCAATATACAAAAGCAAGACAAGTTTGATGGCATCAAACTAAGATCTGCTATTTCTACCTGGCTAATTTGGCAAAAGGGAATTTTTCATGAAAGGAAAAGTTTCTTTCAGTTATTATAGAAAGAAGTGGAACACTTAAGTCTGCGAGCTGTTCCTGCCTTCTCCTCATTTTGGCTCAGATCTGCATAATCAGCCAAAGAGGGGAGACACCAGGCCACATCTATGTCCTATCACTCTCCCTGTGCTCAGTTGTGACACATGGAAACCTACAATGGCTCATTGTAAGTTCAGCTTCAAACAATGGTAAGGAGGCTCTGTGGCTAGGTAACCCACATATTGGCTGGCTTATACAAAATGGCCCCCCTGCAGACAATGAAATATATTTTGGAATTATTTATCAATTCAGCTATAAGCAGGAGGGTTTTTTTTTTTGCTGTTGGTGGTGGTGGGGTTTTTTTTGTTTGTTTTGGTTTTTTTGTTTGTTTGGTTGGTTGGGGTTTTGTTTGTTTGTAACTTGTGTACTCAAAATAACACTGGGGCTTTCTACCAAGAGAGCTTTAGCTGGTCTGGTGTTACATGACAGTTGAGTCAGGCCTCTCTCAATATTAGATTCAGCTTTACTCATTCTGGAAAAAAAAAAAAAAAAAAAAAAAAAAAAAAAAAGAGTCAAACGTCAGCACTGCTTGTTATTCAGAGACTACACCAAGGCTCGTGTATTCCTATTCTGGGTTTTGCAATAGGAAATCAGGGAGGCAGCATCAGTGGCGGCAACCCTTTAGCACGCGTGTGAACTCTATTATCAAACCCAAAGCGTTTCAAATTAACTAAAACCAAACAAAACCAGGAGAGGTCTCATCCTTCTTAGCATTTAACTTTTCTCTTGGTCACTGTAAATTGCACAGAGGACCAGCTGAACTGTCAAAGGGCCCAATCCCAAACTCCTTTGGCTAAGGGACACGTTCCCAAAAGCAGGTGTTGGCTTTGCTCCACCGCGAGTGGAAACTTGCGAGGGTTGCGCCCGGTTTGCCTTTTAAGCGCATTACAGAGATAATTTTGTCCCGTTATTTATTTATTTTTGTTTAAAGAGGGCGGGACACCCTTAAGCCCGACAAGCCGCGCTACCTCCCGTGGGGACACCCCCACCCCTGACACCGCGGTACCCACGCACGCCCGACTTCGCCTCCCAGCCCCAAATTGCCCGCCGACCTCACCTCTCCCCGACCCCACGCCGCCATCCCCCCCGGGGTAGGAGCACCGCCGGCTCTCCCCTCACGCCAGCCCCTCAGCCCGCCGCGCCCAACCGCCGCCTCAACCGCCACCTCAACCGTCGCCCCGCGTGGACGGAGCGGCTGGCGGCCGGGCAGGGCAGCCCAGCCCGGGAGGGCGGACGGGAGGACTCGGGTAACTCGGGCGGGAGGCGGCAGACCCACGCTCGCCGGCCGGGGGCAGGGGGAGAAACCACCTGAGGGGCGGCGCGCCGGAGGCGGGCGAGCAAAACGCCCCGGCGGCTCCCAAGCCGAGAGCCACCCCCGATTCTCCCCGGGCTGAGCGGCAGCCGTGATTACGGCTGTCCTCCCTCCGACTCTACGGCTATGGCTGCTCCTGCTGCCTCACG
>WHYT01015898.1:58886-80167 GCA_009806455.1 Tetrax tetrax
GAGGGCCGGACCCGGCCGAGGGGCTCCCCCAGGGCGGAGGGCTGCGCCGGCTCCCGACAGCACTCACCTCCCCGCGCCGCGCCGCTCCTCCCTGCCCCGCAGCCGGTGCCTCTGCGAGCGCGGCCCCCTCCCCCGCGCTAATGGCAGGGCGGTGGGAGGGCCTGGGCCCGGGGATGTTTACCCGGCCGCTCTCGCGAGAGCCCGGCGCCACCAAAGCCAGGTCGCCATTGGCTGCTCCCGCCGCCCGCCAGCGCCTCGCCCCGCCCCGCCCCGCCCCGCCGGCAGGTGCCACGGGAATGGACGCGTCCCCCAGCCCCGGGCTCCTCCGCCGAAACGAGCGGCGGCCGGGGGCGAGCGGCCGTCGCCTCCGCCTCTTCCCGAAGCGCAAACCGCTGAACCGGCTGCCCCGCGGGCCCGCCATTCTCTTCGGAGACAGCCGTTGCCTTCGGTCTGAGCAGCCAGCTTAAACCTCCGCTCTCCGGAGGCTGCGGCGGTTGAGGTTTACCGGTGGGAAGAGACCTCGCGGTCGGGAGGGCACTGTTTAACTGGCCTTGAGAGTGCCTAGGGGCTCGACCAGAAGAATTAACTGGAAATAGCGCGTCTGCAGGCCTTTTCTGCCCTTCTGTGCGAGGGTAAGGGTGTTAGCGCAGGCAGAAGATAAGCGAAACCTGGCTTTGTTTTTACTGCTTACCTGGTCGTAAAACGAAGCAGCAGCGCTCGGGGGGAAAGCTGTTATCCCGAGGATGCCGTGATACAGATTTCTTCTGAAGCCAGCTGCCTGGAAAGCAAATCTCTGAGCTGAAATGGGAAGAATCGCTGACAGCGTACTACCGTCTTCTGCTTCTGTCGCTACGTGCAATGCGTGGAAGCTAGCGAGAAGTTTGTCTGAGTGTCGCCGCCTCCCTTGAGGATAGTCACTGAAAAAGAGGACTTACTTGGCAGCTGCATTTAATTTGTTTTGCCTCGTTAGTGTTTATGTTGAGACAGGGGTCTTAGGAGCTGTGTACAGTAAAGCAAATTTATTGCCCAGCAATCTTACAGTCTCAGGACCTGCAAGTGTATCTGCATATCCCCTTCACCTGCAAGGCAGAGCCAGCAAATTCACCGTGAGCCTCCCTGAGCACTGTGGACCTACCTGCTGAGACTGGTTTTCAGAAGCATTAGATTTGGTAGGTTTGAAATAACACAGGCCTAAAATTAGCATGTTTTAACTTGAATCGATGAAAGAGTGCTTCCTAGAGGGACTGCTCTTTGTGATACATGAACTCTGTTTCCATGCTTGGAGCCTGCGGTAATGAAGCTGTGCACTCCCGTTTACCGTATTGCAGTGTTGAAAGCACAGACACATAACTCCAAAAAAGAATTAGCAAGAAGGGAAAATACACTCTACCCTATGATAAATAAATTAAAAATAAACTGGTTACAGACCTAGAAAAGTGATATTTCACTAAAGCACTCTTCCCAGATCAAAAGTCCTTAAAAGTCTTTATCAATAACAATGGTAAATGGGAGCGACAGACACTTCCTCTCACCCCACAACAGGAATGAGTACTGATTTTGACTGGGATTTCTAATGTTTGAGAGTTTTGATTTCAGTATCTTCCTTTTGTCTGCTCCCCTGCTCTAAAGCTGTAGAAGTGAAGCGGGGGAGGTGAGGTCAGTCTCCGAGACGATGAGGACCAGCCATGACAATGAAAATGGAATTAATATTCAGAACATGACGTTATCATTCCTGACTTGCTGCTGCTACTCCTCTTGTGGGTCCTGCCAGCACAGCAGATGGCAGACACTGAAAGACCGTTGTGCCAGTGGAAAATTACTGAGTTTTGTTGATCCTGTGTATGTGTGTGCATGAGGGGGGAAGTGGGGCAAACTTATATTAATTTAATTATTTTCATGAGAGGAAAGGAAAACAAATGGTTCCTAAGACTGCCAGAATTACTGGCATGTGAAGAACAAGTCTCTTATTTTAGACAAATGATACATGTCTATTTACACTACAAGTTTTTCTTCTAATTCCATGTAACTTTCCTTATAAGTCAGAATCGTGAGTTTTCCTAAATAGTAGTGGAATTAAAAAGAGATCAACATGGTAACAGTAGCACTGGGTGTTACTTAAGAGACCTATGGAAAAACTAAGTATTCATGTTTCTATTTTTATATGGCTGTAAAATATTTATGTTAGTGCTTTTTCCATTACAAAACAGACATGGTTTATTTTAATTTTTTTTTTTTTTACATAGCTATAAACATAGAAGGTTGATCTTGCAATAGCATCACCGCTGTTGCAGTTGAAGTCCATGGGACACCTAATGTGAATACAGTTAAGCATGTCTTTAGCCTTTGAAGGTCTGCACACATAGAAAGTTACAACCAAATGCTCATCCTGAAATGAACCATGGCAGAACCAAACCTGCAAATAATTTTTGTGCAGGCAGATGAAGTGTGGAGAGTTGACAGTAATATGTAAGTTTTTAACCAAAACTGCGATACAACTTATGTTGTAAACAGCGGTGTTCACCCACTAACTTCTATTTGTGTGTATTTGAGAGTTAGCCCTTAAATTAGAGATATAAGTCCCTATTCACTATGTAGAAGGGCAACACAGGGCCTTTTGAAACAAAATTTCTGCTCAAGACAAATGCGCATCCTTCTGCACATTGTATAATGTTCCAGTCCTGCAAGTTGCAACAAGCAGTGAAAGGTTCTGCACCCTCTGCTCAGACAGTTCCGGCTGCAGCATCAGAATACTGCCTGGTGCACAGCAATTAAAGGTAAACACAAAAGCCTAAATACCTCTTGTCAAATTCCACTGAACCTCTGAACCCTTCAAAAAACTTAGGGGAAGGTCTGTAGCAAACCAAAACTATGTTGTCCTCATTATGGTAATTCAAAAGAGGGATATCTTGCCTCTGAAAGGACATTTACATGAGGTTTTGACGTATGTTTCTTTCTTCTGCAGTCAACTGGTGTAACAAATACAAATTGCTATATCAGAGTCATGCTGGAGATGTCTCTTGGAAAGATTCTGGTGTTTTGGTTTTTTTTTAACCATGAAGGATCCTTCTCAGCGCCAGAAATAAACTATAAATATTTAATTCATGGGAAGCATTACAAGTAGTTTGCAACTAACTTCTTAATCAATGTAACACTTAACAATCAATTCTGACTTTCCTTTCTTACTTTCTTACTGTTTTTCTGTCGTATTTCTTCAAAATAAGCCAAAAATACCAAAACTTTTAAGATTGTCAAGAAATTATGCTGAGCTGAGTAAGCATAGCGCAAGTGGTAAAGAAACATTCACAAAGATTTTCCAGTGTCTTATTATTATTTTTTTTAGCTGTTATTGATACTATTTTTAATCCAAATTTTACTTGCAACTCTTTGATCTGCCTAAATAACAAAAGTACATGTTTTTGTTGTTTAATATTTAGAAGGCCACAAAAAAACCCAAAAATATTTTAATGTGCTTTGTGACACCATGCTATTATACAATTCCAACAAGATTTCACATCTGCTGAATGTACTGTGGATCCTTAGTTGCTTGTTTCCTGTGAAAACAGTAGTAAATCAAATACCTAGAAAATGCCACGGCATAGAAGAAAATGTAGAAGAATGCAAACTTAGAAGGAGGGACATATGGTTGTAGTTCATATGCAATGTTTCACAGTTGAATTAAAAAATTAAGAAGATCTTGGGCCTGCAAACTCTTGAAGAGTTAGGTAATACTGAAATTGATTTGGCTTACTTCTGTGAGACTATTCACAGAAGTAACATTACTCATCTGGTTGTTTCCTAAGTCCGGCTCCATATTTTGGAAACTGTAATCAATATTTTAAAAGATGTAACAACATAGGAATGTCTGCACTGGTTCAGACCCAAGCTCTGTCTATGTCACATTTCTGTCTTCCCAATAGTAATGGGCAGACACCAAGGAAAAAGGAAGGACAGAACAAATTCACGATGGATTCCTTTAAAGCGCTCCAACTCTCCACCTATTCTGAGCCTCATGTCATCTATCTAAATAGTGACTCCAAGGGATTGCTTTTCCAAGTGCTTTTGTAGTCTCCTCTTAAAACCTTGTAAACATCTTGCATTCCCAGAGCACGGGAGTTCCACAGTCTGTTGTGTGAAAATCACCTCCTTTTGCTTGTCCTGAACCTGGTTCCTGAGAGAATCTCGGTGTGGCTCCTGGCTTGGGTATCAGCATAGACAGTGAACTATCGATCCACATCCGTTCTGATAGTGCTACTTTTTTTTTTTTTTTTCATCCTATACCTTCTCAGTTGTCTTTATTCCAGACCAAAGAGTCCTAGCCTGAAAGCCATTCCATACTTTTCACCATCCTTGTTTCCTATCTCTGAACCTTTTCCTTTTCTGTTATGTTTTTGGAAGTAAAGAGACCAGAATTTCACTATTTGAGGTGTGGAAGAACCATGAATTTATTGAGGGGTATGTACTTGTCTCACCTCCTAATCTGAAGGCAGAATACATCATTTGCTATGCCTCTGAAAAATAGTAACAAAGTTAAGGAATCTCATCAAGCAAGTAACAATAGTTAAGTTTTTAAATGAGGTGCCTTTTGGAGGCATTTGCAACAATCCAGCTCTGTTCCATACAGGCAACCACAGACTGTTGGTTATCTCCACACCCCTTCTTAGAAGGTTCTATTTTATACTTTCGTGAAAGCCTACTTGATTTTCTTTATATTGATAGCATCTATGTCACTGGGAAACCATTTGGCTTTCCATATGTGTAGCCTAAGGAACAAGGCAACTCATTCAGCTATACAAAATCAAGGAAACTACTACAGTCATCTTACAGACTGTAAGCTCATATCCTGAATATCTTAGCAATTCAGAATTATCCCTCCACAACCAGTATTTTGCCAATTTTCAATACCATTCAAATTACTTCTTTCCTATGTAAGCATTATTATTTTTTAGTGTGAACTTCTGGCTTGGCTGCAACTTTTGAAGGCAATTTGGAACCCACAGCATGGTTCTTCCTGGCAC
Organism: Tetrax tetrax; assembly: GCA_009806455.1. Lineage (NCBI taxonomy): Eukaryota > Metazoa > Chordata > Aves > Otidiformes > Otididae > Tetrax > Tetrax tetrax. The sequence goes on from WHYT01015898.1 coordinate 63,902, forward strand.
AGAGATACTGAATTCCTCATGCAGGAGTTAAGGATGTGACAAATTTGATTCATTTTGTAAGCAATTAAAATATTTATAGCTGACTTATACAAGGTTATCTCTTAAAATATTATTCTTGGATTCGCTTTGGAGAAAAACCTTGGTGGACTTGCAAGAGATATATTTAATACATGATTTTTTTTTTCCATAAACGAAAAACCACAGAAAGTCTGGAACAAAAAAAAAGTTATCAAAAACACTAACTAATAATACCTATTTTTAATTATTAAGGAAGTTCAATATTCATCAGTTACCATAGTCAGCGTCATCCTTTTTTAAAAACTTGTAGAGGAAAATTAAGTTGACAATCTTTCCAGCCAAGTGCAGGGATACAAAATAATTTATTTAACAAAAATACTCCAGTTCTTCAGGAGTATTTATTCTTAGTTAATATATTTGATCTGCTTTTACACTGTTTCAGGAGTGACCATATCTTTCTTCCTCTTAGCAAAGATACTCTGTAGATTCTTCGCTCTCTCCATTGTTATTTTCACATTATCCTGATACATAGATCATCCGTGTATTGCAAGCTTACCACACAGTCTGTCTTGTTACTTAACATTTGCTTTCTGCTCGTCTTTGCTGTATAGCTCTCCAGTTCCGCTTTTGTGTCTGACATAAAGCTCTTAAAATAAATTAAGAAAAAAAAGAAACTGGAGCAAGATGTAAACGAAATGATGCAACTTGCTGTTACATGCTGTTCTATGTTTTTCCACCCTATTGCATGGATTTTTAAGGCCTGATACTGAAGTCTCTGTACTCACAGGAGCTATCTCATTGAGTATGGGCTTCTGGAGCAGCCTAGGAGGAGGACATTCTTGCTTGGAAGCGGTGGCTGGCATCACAGCATAGTGTAGCTCTCATAGGAGAGTCAATGACAACAAAAGAAGCACAGGAGGCATGGAGAGTAACCTGGCTGGATCTAGACCTGCTAAATTTCTCCTACTGTAACTCAAAACATCACACTTCAGGTCACAGGGTAGGATTGAGTGTCTGGTCACACAGAATGGGGCTGAAGTTTGCCTACGCAAGGTGACAAGATTCCTGCCTGAGGGCCATGGACTTCTAGCCTCTCTCCCTCTTGATATCTTCATGTATGGATGGTCAGCTGCAGGGGAATCAAAACTTACAGTTACATTCAGAGTCTGTAGCTCAAAGTAGGGAGTCAGTATGGAAGCTAAGAGGATGAGTTACAAGGAAGTGGGATAAAACATCATGGGTTGTAAAGAAATGTTTCTAGGACCATGAAAGATTTGTGCAAAAGTGGCTGGTATAAGCTTAGAACATAAGCTTGCATTAATGTTCAGGCACTCTGTTGCTAAGACGCATGGTCCAGCTGTAGATACTTCAGAGGAGCTGCACTGAAGGGAAAAAGAATTTGGTGAGGGTACAGGCTAGAGCAAGGGTCACAGATAGCCTGATAACACCACAGTTCCAAGGATCAAGGACTCTCAACAGCAGACCTGCTGTTTCCATGATGGAACAAGTAAGCACGGTGTAAAGGGATCACCAGAGAGAACTTTGGAGATATTTCTTACCCAAAGTTAAGCTAATGTAAGACTAATGTAGCACTGCAAACTTAAGTGCTCAAAAATCTTAAATCCTCTCTCCCCTCACAAACTTTCACAAAACTCACAAAACCATAAGTCCGGAAAAGAAGAAGGAGGTGATGCTGATGAAATCCTGGCATTTACTCAGGTGCTTTGATTATTTAATTTCCTCTGCCTTGTTCCCCCACTACCCTCTATTTCAGTGGAATAACGGAAAGCCTGAAAACTCCATCCAAAATATGCACACAAAGATGCAACCCCTGCTCTGGTGCATTCTTGATTTACATTGCCATCCTTTCCTTCACTGTCTTCCAACTTCTGTTCCCCTTAGCAGTACCTGGGTGTCCATGCACATTCATCCTACATTTTCCCAACTCATTATCAGATTGGCACAGCTTCTCCTTTGTTTCCAGTGTGTGAAGGATGTCCTTGTGATGTCTTTCATTACTGTCTCTTCCTTACGGAACAGTATAGAGGGTGTTTTCCATATTGCTTGCTGACATGAGAAGTCTCTGCTGAATTTTTGACACTAATTTGTTTCTCTCTTGAGAGATGTTGCCTCTCAGCCAGCACTGAAGCCAAGTGTTTGAACCCTTGCTGTTTCTGTCGTAACTGTTCTTCTCTCAAACCTTTGCTCCTCCCTCAAATCTATAGGCTGATAGTGAGGAAGGTGCTGATTACTGCCAAAGTTGCAGAAAGGGCACTTCTCCAATTTTGGCCATAAGCAGTAAACTTTGTCTCTGCTTTGCAGAGCAAAGAGAGACAGAACTCCTTGCAGGAGCAGTGTTGTCAGCTCTTGAAGTCTGGGTATTTCACACACATCAATTAAAATCCACAGCGATATAAAAATAATAGTTCACAACTTGGCAAAGGTCAGTTCTTAAATGAGCTTGTTTCTTAGCAAATTTGCTTAGCTACATGTATCATCTAATGTGAAGTAGCAGTTTCTAGACAGAACATTTAAAAATCAAAGTGTAATTCTAGTTTGAAATGGGCATATAAGAATCAGTTTAATCATGTCTCTCATACAGTCCCTCTATAAATATCCAGAAAATGTACTCTTTTTCTGGTAAAAGATGAATTGTGCTGCTGGTGAAATCTTGATAAACTCTCAAGAATCAGTTCTTGGTTGACATAAATTTTATGGGGTCTCTGACTCTATGTATTTGTCTGTCCTACACACACGCACAGTCAGTGTAATTAAATCTGGCATGTGAAGATGTCGAGTGTACTGGCCTATGTCTGCAAGATCACTTTCATGCCAATAAAGAACAAGTGACGCTCCATGCTATTGCCCTACACGGTAGGTATCTGCCTGAGTGTTCAGCTGGTGGGCAACGCAAACACAAGAGATGAATGTGCGCTTCTCCTGTTCTTCTGAATAGCAACCCTCTGGAGGTTTCTAAATGACGTGCTAATTAGTGTGAGCATTTTAGCAACAGTTTTAGCATTTCAGTAACAATTTTCACAGTTTACTAAGGAGAGGAGCTGGTCAACCATTGCATTTGCAGGTCAATCACATAAGACGTTGAGACAATCACCCTGTGAAGACATACATAATAAATGGAGTGACATTTTGAAATCTCACCTGTGTTGCAGACAGAGCTTGCAATGATACTATCATCTTCCCAATTTAGACTCCCAGCACAGAGATTTGATTAGGTAGCCTTTTACGCTACTTTTGTAGTAAAAAATATGTAAATATGTTGTAATTTCCTTCCTTTTTTGCTGCTTTTCTTTGTGAGACTTACCTTTTTTGTCCTTCTTTTTCACTATCAAGGTAATTGAAAACATAAATTATATAACTGGCCTTTTCACTTTTAATATACCACAACCACACACTGGATTATAATGATCTAAGCACGATCACCATCTGCAGAAGAGAAGAAAGTGATTCCAAGCTAACAAAATTGTTACAAACTTAATGCAGCCTCACACTTGTTTAGACTACTAATGAGGGAGAGTAGAGAGAAAGGAAAACAATTCTGTTCCGTTCCAGTTATCTTGTGGGCTTGGATCTTTAAATGAAAATAATCCAATTAATTGCCACAGCGTGAAGAAAACAGTTGGGTCTGATAAAGATGAGGCAGAACCCTAAAGAAAAAAAAAACAACACATGTTTAAGGTCTTAATATAAGCCAATGAAGGCTCTCCTGGTTTCTGTGCACATATTCCAGAGCCTTCTCTGCATTGTCTCTGAATAAGTACAATGTCAAGGAGAGGTAGAGTTGTCAGCCCAGGAACATTTAGCAGGACGGGTTGTATAATGCTGGATCTCTCTGGCTGTCTTTACATCTGATGAAATTCTTCTGGAGTTCTCAGGAGCGCAGAGCCCTGTGCAGCGGCTGCTGTCCACAAACGGAAACGGAGCGAGTAATTAAGCCTGTAATACTCCAGTCCACTATGGAGAAAGGCCACAGGGGGCCCAGTGCAGAAAAGCTGTTTAAAATGGCATAAAACATCAAATCCCTGGAACTCTGTTTTCACCCTCCCAGTCAACAGTCAAGGATCAGCCGCATTTTTCAAAAATGATTGCAATTCAGAAAACACAGGCAGTAAGCTGCCAGCAGGATGTCAGTGAATCTGGAGCTGCCAAAGCCATTTCCTAGTCTCTCCAAAGGGAGCAGAATGTTAATCAATGTACTCATTTTTCCCCTTTCACTGTAATTAGCCATGCATGGCCACAGCTTGACCACCTGAGTCAACTCAAAACTCTTGAAAAAATCAGTATACTCAGAAGGATTGCTGTCAAAAGAGACTAGTTTTGGAAGGACAAGAAGTCATCAAATACTTAGCCTAGATTTGTGAGGGTGTGTTAAAGCAAGCAGCCTGGTGACAGGGAGTGCATACAAAAAAGAGTAAGTGTGGATGAAAACTCTCTTGCATTTCTTATGATTTTAACTAGTCCTGTCTCCCTGGGACAGTAGTATTTCTTAGTGAAAACAATAGTTCCAAAGCTGTTTCCAAAGAGTTTGCATACATTAGGGTTGTTTCACTAGCTGGAAATTCTTCATCATCTGAACTAACTAGGAATCCCTACTCTTTAATGAGACTTCTGTGCTTTTGCATGTAGAGGCTGAGGAGTGACTCACAGAACAAATGTAAAATCAGGACTGAAGCCTTTGATTCTGTACTCTAAGTATTGTTTGCTAAGAAAACATCATGGCAGTGACTATGGAAAGGAAAGATGTTACAAAAGCAAACACCATCCAAATTCTTCAGAGAAGCTGGAGAAATTTCTTATTGGAAGAAAATATTTCAGATGTGAACAACTGGTCAAACATGTTGAAAGGGGAGAAGATATAAACTCACTTTTCGTAAATATTTGTTGCAATAAATAAGATCCAGAAGGTAATTTAAAGATTAATTTCATTTATGCTAGGAGACATATTTGAAGTGATGGTTATACTAGGTGGTACCCTCTGGGTCTTCCTTTGTTGATGTTAGATAGAGTCAGGGAGGAGCAAGAGCGAGGTTTCTCCATGAAGGAGGACAAGCTGAGGACAAGTCTGACCACAGCACAGGTAAAGCCCTCACTGGTGAGGGCACAGTCCTGTGTGAACAGGGTGTGCATCATCCATTGACAGTCCCAGACAAGGCAAGGAGATGGTGAGGTCTGGAGTCTGTCCAGGGAGTCCCGTCAGAGCAGCACAAGACGGAACTGGAGACCAGATTATTACACAGATCTGAGGTCTGTCCAGGAGACAGGATGGATAAAAGCTACCTACAACATGTATCGGTGATCCAACTGGGAAACAGTTCCAGAGACAGGTCTGGGCACAGGAATATCTGCAACATAACTGGGGCAAGGGCTGAAGGCCCTGACATGGAAAAATATTCCAGGTCCCTCCTGACCAGGGAAGCAAGTCAGACATGAGTAAGGTGGAAACAGCAAGTTTATTGTCCTCCAAACTGCGGAGGTCAAGTGCAGGGCTGTTGCAGGTACCTCCAGTCAGTCCCTGCTAGTTCATTTGCATTCCTTTAAAGATCTCTTCCAATCCAAAACATTCTATGATTCCCTTATATTCCCCTTTCCCAGGTTCTTCCTCTTTCCAATAGCAATAGCCAAAAATTTGATTTCTTCTGTTTTGGGGACTAGACAGTTCATTGGAGTTTTATTTCCAAGATGAGGACATACAAACTCATGTAAGTTCTTGATAGCGACCTTCTTCCCTTTTCTACTTGTCATTCTTATTGCCTGCTACAGATAACTGAAGACAAATGGAGATACCTACACAAAGGTGCTCATTTTGTGTCTGTTTTTTCAAGGTTTCTTTCTCTGAACCCAGCCTACTCAATCTTCTGCCATTCCAGGCCTCAGTCAAAGCCCGATGACAGCAGTGTTGGACAGCAGAAAGAGCAGAGGTGGAGATGTTTCCTCATCGTGACCTGTCTCCATTCCAGCTCCTGCTCTAGCTTACAGTTGAACATATGATGTTTACTTGTTAAAACCTGAACAAAAGATCCAAACTCTCAACTTTACACACTCACCAAGATCTTTCCAAGCTTCAGTGATAGTGAAATTACACAAAATTGCTAAGATTTAAATAACATATATTTTATATCTTTATGTGAAAAAAAAATTTAACTGGCTACTTGCTTTTTCTTTAGGCCATGTCCTGTTTGTATATTTACTGGTTTCACTTTTTAGGGGACACAGGGAAATCTCATTTGTCAGTTTGACCATTATGTATCACTTCACCTGCATTATAGAGTAAGTCTATACTGCTGTCCTCTGTACAGTTCTGTCACTGGACTTTAATGTAGATAACCTGGAACAAGTTTTAAACCATGCATCCTGGAGACTAGTGACAACAGAGTTGTCTCCAGGCATCTCCACTGCAGAAGCAAAATCAGGGTCTTTTTTTCTGCCTCAAAGTGAAGGGACTGGAGTTGGCTGGGTGCTCCCCACCTCTGCCAGGAATGGGGTCAGCAAAGGAAGTGGCAGATGTACAGCAAAAGCACCTTGGGAAATTGGGCTTGCTGCTTCTCTGTTGCTGGACAGAAGGGACCCTGCTCTCTACCAGACTAGCTCTGGCCTTACGCATCCTCTGCTGAAGTACCAGCCTGACTCTCACAGGTTAACCGCACTGGAAGACTGATGATAGGAAGCCCAGACTGAAGATAGAGTAGCCCAGAGATCAGTTCAGATAATCACCTCTGCAGATGCCCTTCTTGTCGAGGTGGTTTGGCAGCCTGCTCTGTGGGCTTCAGGCTGCTGTCAGTAGAGTGTTGGCAGTGCCAAGGCAGTGCCAAGTTTAAAATTAGGCCAGATATACACAGTGAACTGAGAGTCAGATCTGTGCCTCCAGTTTCAGCATGCACACACCCATGCTATACAAGGCTTTTACAGCTTATGGACCAAGTGAAGTCACTTCTTGGAAGTCACAACATAAAGCTTTCACCTCTGCTGGCCAAAGTGTTGTGGGCTCACAGAGCCAGAACATGAAGGCAAAAGTATCAAAAGATATTTCCAGAAGAAAGAGGAAGTCTTGAAAGAATTTCAGAAGAGACATGTATTTGAAAAGGAGTGCTCTGAGTCTCTTCTGTTAGTCTTTTATTCTCTAGCTCTAACAGGGCCCCAGTTTTGAGCCTTTTTCAGACATTTACAGGCATATTGTGGACATGACATCCTATTTTCTTGGTGTAAGCAGTGATAGCAAAGCAGCTGCCCGTAAGATATAACTCCATAAATTGCTAAATAGAGGGCAGCTAGTCATGTGGGACCAACTCTGAATGGGTCTAGGACATTTTCACCAGGCACGTGTTCCTATTGGCTTGCTATAGCCTTGTCTAACTCTCCAAAAAGTGCAACCATATCAGAAGTTTTTACAGGCTGCATTTTTCTCCACTTTTGGAGCTAGCAAGTCTTGTGTAGCTCCATGTTTGCCTAACTACCTTCCCAGGTAAGGTTTCCCCAGTAGGCAACAATGTGTGTGCCACTAGTTCTCGTTCCTGCTCTGTCAGGGCTCAGAGGGACTGCCTGCTCCTCAAGGAATATGGAGCCAAGCATGATACCATGGTCAGCAGGACTGGCACCTCACCATCCAGGGGCTGTCCCCCTGCCTCCAAGCAAGGTGAGCAGGGCAGCCCTAGGGATGGCACCTGGGGTCAACCAAGAGTCTAGGTCATCAGACGAGTCCATGGTGATGAGGCAAATCCAAGGGAACATGAGTTAGCAAGTCTGTATTAGGTCCAGTGTCAATAACGAGGGTTAGACTCAGCCAGTGACCACCAAGCAAGACCATAGCAATGTTGCAGGTCTGCAGTCAGGCCTGGTCCAACTCAAAAGGGTCCACGGCCAACGCAGCTGGAATTAAAGACAGGCACGCCTGCAGTGTAACTCTGGCAGAGTCTGAAGCCCAGGCCTGAGGTTAAACAGCCCCATAGTCCCTGGGAGAGTCTGTGAATAGAGGTCCCAGGTAAGGATGGATAGGACAATTAAAGCCTATTGATGCCCTCAGGGCCTTGCCAAGCTCTTCCTCCTCCTCTTTCTCTCCTGCCAAGCAGAGGGAGGAGAAAAAGAGCCTTGGCAAGGCAAGGTATGGTGGGCTGAAGGCAATCTTTGACCCCATAACCGAATTGCCAGTATTTCTAAGCACAAAAGCAGAGCTGAAAGAAGGTACGATTTTTAATTTGCAGATGATAGGACAGTTCTTGTTTCCATACTCTTTGGCTTTATATAGCAGCCACACTCCTGAAAAAGGCTGAGGATGAATGTCATTGTCGGGGTTAAAGAGGATGCAACATGATTTTCAATGTTGTACACCATAACATAAATCATTACTGCACTCTTTTACTCTTGTTTTACTGTGCCTAAAGATGTATGCATGTTCATTTTCACATGAACTCCAGAGACAGAGAATTTACAGAAGCACAAGCCTCTTCTCCTGCCATAGAGAAGTCAGCATGAGCTGGCCTTGATATAATGTCATATGCTCTGCATTCTACTGATCTGAAAAAGGAAGCGTTTGGGAGCTGTGGTGTTGGAAATGACACACTGTTAGCTTCCCATTACATTATACAGTGTAGCAGAGGGCATGCTGTCATGAAAAAAATCTGGAACCCAAAAAGATACATCACAGAATTTAGAGAAAGGCAAGTATCACCAAGTGGAACCAGCTCATACTCAGTATGAAAATAACTGGGCCTAAGCTAGATGAGGAGTGGCCAACGTGTCTCTGCATCAAGATGCCCAGGGCTTACAATTCCAGGAGCACAATGCAGCTAGAGCCAGCAGAGTTTCCCAGCCTGAACTCTGAGCTGTAAAAGCTATTAAACTCAGCTCATCCTGGAAAGGTGTAGCATCTTCCACACAGAAATGCACCTTAGATGTTACATTTGTTGTCCCGCTCTGGCTCTCTGCAGAGCCAGCCCATAACTGTGTGTTATGGTTAAGCCTCAACGCAGGTATTACACTGTATGAACAGCCAAGAATTATTCACATGTTGCAATCATACCAGTGGACATACTCCTGACATAATAAATGCTGCAGAACTTAAGTCACAGCCTCACAGAGTAATAAAGTTGGGAGGCACTTCTGGTGATCTTGTATTCCAGCCTCCCACTGAAAGGAAAGTTAACTAGAGCAGCTTGCTCAGAACTGTGTTCAGCTGGGTTTCGGATATCTGCACAAATGAAGACTGAATGGCCTCTTTGGGCAACCAGTGCCAGTGTTGGAGTGTTTGTCCACCTTCACTGTAGAAGGTTTTTTCCTATCTTTAAATGGAATCCTTTGTGTTTTGTGCCCATTACCTCTCATCCATTCACTGGATAGTGCTGAGAAGAGTCTGGCTCTGTTTTCTTTACATCTTTCTATCAAGTATTTCTAAACATGGATAATGTTCCTGCTGAGCCTTCTCTTCTCCAGGTTAAACTATCCTAGCTCCCTGAGCCTTTCCTGATACAACAGACACTTCAGTTCCTTAAACATCTTTGCAGCCCTTTACTGCACTTGCTCCAGTACGCCTATGTCTTGCTTATACTGGGGAAATCAGAAGTGGACCTAGCACCACAGATGAGTCTCACTAGTGCTGAGTAAAGGGGAAGGAGTGCAACCCAGGATGTTGTTGGTCTTCTTGCTGCAAAGACACATTGCTGGCTCATGTGCAACTTGGTGTCCACCGGGACCCTTGAGTGCTTTTCTGTAAAGCAGCTTTCCAGCTGCTTGGCCCCTAGCCTGTGTTGGTACAGGGATGCTCATAGATGCACAGTCTGTTTGTGCCCGTAAACCTGTAACACAGTTGTACAGCAACAACAGTGATGTTGTCTGGCATTGTGTCTGAACGCCAACTTGAACTGGGGCTACCACCAACAATACAATAGGTCATCTTGTCTAGCAAGATCCTGAAAACCTCCAAGGGTATCTACTCTGATGTTTTGCCACTCTCCCATCAAAAACATATCCTAATGTCCAATCTGGACTTCCCAGAACAGTTTGTGGCCTCCACATCTTCTTATACCGTTTGCCACTGCTGAGGAGAGTTTGGCTCTGTCATCCTTGCAACTCCTTTCCAAGTAGTTTTGGTTTATTTTTAATTAATCTTTTAAAATAATTGTGCTACTTTAGTGAGTATCCACTTTACAGGATGCCAAAACCGGTATGTGATCCTTTTTGTAACCGGCTGTGAGAAATGGCTCTCTATGCAAGCAATATTTGGTTATCATGTGGCTATCTGCACATGAGTAGCACACCTAGTGGGGTCAAACAACATCAGCCATAGATAAAAGAGTAGACTAAGGAGATCCAGTGAAGTTTATTTTTCTTTAGATTCAAATCTGTTCTTCTCATTTTGAAAGCATTTGTATTTTATGTTCCAAAGCTACTAATCCACTGGTAACAGTTTAAACCTCATAGCTGGTACTGTGAGTGGCTTCTGCAGCTGATAACCTTTGGAGGGTTATCCCCAAGATGTTTCTCTGTAGTTACCAGCAAGACATGCTTGCTTGTTTACTAATCCTTGTAAAAGGTGTTGTCAGCAATCTCTAATAGCCCTGAACATATCTGAAAACTCCCTTTTCCCATGTATTCCTATGAATATTCTAAAATTCAGTTCAATCACACTGCTCTTGGCTTCTGTGATCACCTGGAAGCTTTCTGGAGGGCTGCTAGGAGTACTGCAATATATTCCTGCTAAGGCATCTGGCTGAGAGATCTTTTTTTTCCCTAGGAGATACTCTGGAGTCTGAGTTTAGAGCTCTTGAAGGCACACCAAATGATGCATTTATTTAGTCAGGCCTTTCATTGCCTTTTATTGACCATTACATGTTTTCTGGCAACTGCATGCAGGTATTGAACTACTGTCAATGTATTTCTTAGGCTGCCCATGAGGTTGGTTTTACTCTCATCTGATCTCATCTCATTTTGCTTTTCTAGTATGCTTTTCGTTAGACATCGGTTGCTGCCAAAACAGGCACAGAACATACTTTAGAGTAAGCAGATGTTTAGATAAAACATTTAGTGAAATTGGACTTCATGAAAGGCTTCTGTTCACTGAGGCACACAGTGGTTCGGGGTGCTTAGACCAAAATCCAAAGCTGTGACTTTCCACACTAACTTCAGGTGTACAGTAATATAATTTTCATCACAAGAGATGTGAATCAGAGTGCTCTGCTTTTTCCTTCTCTCTCTGTGAGACCCTCTGTGAGACATCAAAACAGATGTTACATGGATTCTCTACTGTCCTCTACAAAATGTTGGGGAAACTGAAGTTGGGTAAACTGAAGCACTGCAACGATCTCTACTTTCCCCTTACTCAAGAAAAAGTCTATTACAAGCAGGATTTTTATCCTACTACTCTTCTGGCTTGTCAGAGTAAGCCGCACTATTTATTTTAGCCAAAGTGATCACTGTATTTGTGCTTTTTTGAACTTGATTTTTATTATCCATTCTGAGTTTGATTTCAAGTTCACATGCTGTATTTTAAACATGAAATTCATATTCTACCAGCTATGTGAACAGAGCTAATCTTTTCAAAGAACAAACTATCACTACCTTACAAATAATTGTCTGCAGCCTAGTGCAGGATTTCTGTATTACTCCTGATTAGGTGAAAAGAAGATGAAAAGTTACTTCCATTTCCAGCAAAAATCACATTTCTCTAGCTATTTCAAAAATATAATGATGCAGCAAACTAAATCCAAGAAGGCAGAACTTACGCCATTGCGCTATTACCTGTCCAAGAACTATTTTGAATTGAATAGAATTGAAAAAAAACACTTAAGAACTCCCTCAAAAAGAGAACATTCATAAGTAACCTATTGGTAAAGCTATTTTATGCTTCAAGTGTTACCACATGTGGTCCAGTAATTTTGACTTATCTAATGGAAAAGCTTTCTGATTTAGTTTTAAATTGCCATAATTTCCTCCCATCGTGTCTAAAGCAGCGTGCCATGCCTTATTTAAGCCAGAGCAAGTAGCCAAACAGACCAGTTTATTACAGAGCAGTGGTAAGTCACGTGTTGTTACGGCAACTTGGTAGCTGCCACATCCACTCCAGGTATGGACGTAACTCTTGAAGCAGATAGATACAGGCACTGATAAGAAAGGGCAAATAGCCTGAGATCTGCAAGATTAGCATGCTCTTCATAAAATGCATCAGCTATAACCAGGCTAGATTTACAGGGACTGGTTGGCTGCACTGGTGCAATGGCATGGAGCAGGGTGACAAATTTCTGCTGCTCTTGCCTGTAATAATATTCTTAAGTGTGCAGTAACATCAGTGAGGCAATCAAAAATAAAAGCAAAAAATGCGTCTCAATTAGATATATTATAAGTCACACAAGACTACACCCCTCTGTTTGTGAAATTTTCATCACACCCTTCTTAAAGTAACATCTCTGAAGTAGTTTTGAGATCTACCAGGAAAGGATGTCTTTAGAAACAGCTCCTGAATGTGAATGTGATTGACAAAAGTTCAATCTATTGTAATGAAAAAAATAAAACTGGCACTAAAACTCTTAACCTGGTTTCTTAAGCTCTCTTAAAAAGTATTCAGAAATAGTCCTCATTATTGCTAAAATATTATATTTTCAGGTAACATATGAAGAGAAGAGAAGCGGGCATCATCCAGATCATTGTTAATGAAAGAACATGGCAACACTTACCTAGTTATGGTTTACAGCTACAGTTCAACCCTGCACTTGTAAAATCAAGGGATGCATCTCTTCTAATCTGATGTAACCTCCACCTTCCTGTTCCTGCCGTGGGGTTGTTCCCTTCTGACATCATGTGTGGGAGGAAGCTTCCACAACTGCTGTGCACGTGTGAGGTTACAGCTTTAGTGATGGTGCTGAGGGCAGCTACCACATCGCTTACGTATTGTCTCTTCTCTCTTATTAATGTATTTTATCACCACAATGTCTGTTCTTCAAAGTTATTCTTCAGAGGGCCAAGGACTCTTTGTACACATTTCACATCTCTTCACCTGGGTGCATTTTAATGATGATATTTTAATTAAAAATACAGTACAGAGAAGGACTGTGTTGTAAGGAAAATTGACTAGTAGAACGACCTTAGTTTTCACAAAGGGTGAAAAAAAGAGCAAGCCAAATTGCAGGTCTTGTCAAGCTAAGACACTTGAAATGAAAGGGAACTAGAAATGCAATAAGTTGTTGGTGATTTTTACTTTCAAAAAAGTTGTGTAATGAAAGCTTAAAGCAAAGCTGGTTACGCAAGCCTGTGCTGGTCAAGAGGGTGAGATTTAGTCAAAGTTAAGAGAATTTCTTTTTGGCTTTGAGCCCTAAATGCAGGACAAAACATTATCAATTGGTTGAATCATCTGAAAACACATGTCTTTGTAAGATTTTAAGGACACTAATTTGATGGAGAAATTATTCGCTCAATTTTCCCTAATTAGCTTGATTTTGGAATGTCTTCCCCAGTCCACTTGCTTTCAGGGCGTGAGTGCTTATGGTAATGAACACCTCACTGCAGAACTGCACCGCTTACGGAGAGGGCAATTTAGCGCTTAGTGCCAAATGCCACCGTGCACACGAACACACAATTCACACCATGAGAGCAACCGATCCCACACGTTTGTTAGCTGAGAAGAAAAGACTTACAGGACGTATCTGTCATTCTAGCTGTCCAACGTCTAGCATCAAATATGTCCGTGTACTGGGGCTGCATCTAAGAAATTCTGGTTTTGTTGTGGGGTGGGGATGGGAATTGTTGACCCAGACATTAAGTGCATCATTGCTAAGGTCTGAATGGAAAAGTCTGCTATAGAAGAACCCTTTGTCTCTTAGGAATGGATCTTCATCACACTTTCCTAACTGCAAGCTGGGAACAAGTAGAAGAACTTTTGGCCTCAATGCAGCTTATTTTTGGAAGGACGAGAGAAGAAGCAGTTTGTGGAGCAGTGGGCCTCCTGCAGCAATAACTGACAGAGCAAGGAAGGCAACTCAATAATAAATACTACTGACCTCATTTTCCTTACTCATTGCTTCCCCATCTGTTTAAAGAGAAGAGAGTGTAGGCACTGGCTTGAATTAGTTGTTGTTTATAGACCTGCCCATGGACAGATCCTTTTTTTCCTGTCCAGAGAAGCTCAAAGTTGGCAATAGATCTTAGGTGCAGGGGACCAAGCAGGCAATTTATGTAGTACTCAATGCAAGTCCTATAAATACCCTCAGAATAGGAGCTTTTTAAAATTTACCTGACTTTGGGAGGAAACATGACCAGCATGAAGGCAATTAGCATGTGTCTTCAGAAGATATGCTAAAGGACAATCTCCTTGTTGAGAAGCAAGAGAGTAAGCTGCTTTTCTTTGAGCGTATGCGCTCTCCTGTGGTAGTGTGTGTATCTCTGGGTTTGCTGACGCAGCATGTCTCCAACTCCTTGTAGGTGCTGACCCATAGCTGTGGTTGGTACCATGGTTGACACTGGCAGTTACCTGCAGAGGGACTGTGCAGTGGAGTGAAGGAGTGGGCTGATTCCAGGATGGGGAAAAATGAAGCAGGATATTGGATTTCAGTTTGGATGGTGTAAGCTGTAATGTCTTGGTGGTTAATCTAAATACAATCATTGATGCTCACTCACTCTTCGCCATATCTGTGACCCCTTACTGAATTAATCATAGAAGAAAATACCAAGTTATCTCTGTTGAAGTTCCCAGAAGTCCTCTCCTGTTTATCCAAAAGAGGAAGGAAATTAACATGAAAAAATGTGTATAGATCTTTCTGATTTCATTTGCATCAAGTGTCCCCCAAGGACCATATAACATTTTCAGTGGTCTTTAAATGGACATAGAAACTTAAATATTTGATCTTGCAAGGAGACTTTTTGCCAAAATTTAGGAACTGCCATTGTAGATCAGTATCAGGAAAGGTGACTTAATCCCTGGAGGGGAGCGTCCTGCAGATATTTCAGGGGATGCAAAGGGTGGACACTGCTTGTTAGCTAATCCCATCACTGTCATTTCATATAATTTTATAGAAATCAGCAAGGAAGAAATACAAGTTTCCAATAAATTTGATTTGTGCAGGGAACTGGGTTCATTTTGTTTAACTATGAACTTCATACAGTAATTCATCACAGAGTATTTTATTGCTGCCTTACTATCAGCAATGTGTTCATGCATTTTACCCAGCTGGGCCAGCTAGAAATAGAACAGAGAAGACGGGAGAGTAATCTACCTGGACTTGTGCAAAGTATTTGACACTGTCTCGCATGACATCCTTCTCTCTAAACTAGAGAGGCATGGGTTTGATGGACAGACCACTCGGTGGATAAGGAGTTGGCTGGATGGCCGCACTCAGAGAGTGGTGGTCAATGGCTCAGTGTCCAAGTGGAGACCGGTCACAAGTGGCGTCCCTCAGGGGTCCGTGTTGGGCTCAGCCCTGTTCAACATCTTTGTCGGTGACATGGATGGTGGGATAGAGTGCACCTTCAGCAACTTTGCCAGCAACACTAGCTGTGGTGCCATCGACATGCTGGAGGCAAGGGATGCCATCCAGAGGGACCTTGACAGGCTGGATAGGTGGGCCTGTGCAAACCTCATGAAGTTCAACCAGGCCAAGTGCAAGGTCCTGCATCTGGGTCGTGGCAATCCCAGGCACAAATACAGACTGGGCGGAGAATGGATGGAGAGCAGCCCTGAGGAGAGGAGAGGGACTGGAAGTGATGGTAGATGAGAAGTTCAACATGAGCTGGCAATGTGCCCTTGTGGCCTAGAAGGCCAACCACATCCTGGGCTGCATCAAGAGGAGCGTGGCCAGCAGGTCGAGGGAGGTGACTCTACTCTGCTTTTGTTGAGACCCCACCTGGAGTACTGTGTCCAGTTCTGGAGCCCCTAACATAAGAAGGACATGGACCAGTTGGAGAGGGTCCAGAAGAGGGACATGAAGATAAGAGGGCTGGAGCACCTCTCCTATGAAGACAGGCTGAGAGAGTTGGGGCTGTTCAGCCTGGAGAAGAGGAGGCTCCGGGGAGACCTTATAGTGGCCTTCCGGTACCTCAAGGGGGCCTACAGGAAAGATGGGGAGAGACTGTTCAGTAGAATCATAGAATCATAGAATGGTTAGGGTTGGAAGGGACCTTCAAAGGTCATCTAGTCCAACCCTCCTGCAAGAAGCAGGGACCTCCCTGACTAGATCAGGTTGCTCAGAGCCTCATCCAGCCTGGCCTTGAACGTTTCCAGGGATGGGGCATCCACCACCTCTCTGGGCAACCTGT